>VWYK01018175.1:0-41466 GCA_013399775.1 Semnornis frantzii | reverse complement strand
CATACTGTTGCAAAGAGCCTGTTATTATTATTATTAAATGGTGATCAGGGTGATGCGAGTTCTGAATATTTAATATTAATAAACTGTTAATGAATATTTTTAAATATCGTCTTGCAGTAATTAATTACCCCATCCCGTTACAGTCCCACAGAACATGGCTGTATAGGATATGAATATTTTATTACATTCTTTAATAGGAGGTATCATCTATGAATTAGACACCATTTCTGGACCAAGAACAGGACAATACCAGCCCACAATAATGCCATGGTCTAACTCGAGTTTCGCTGTAGCAGAGCAACTCTGACTCTGCATATCAATATATTTTTAACATTGTTTGCTGCAGACCCATAAATTTCCACAGCAAACCAGCCACTACCTCATCTCTGGCACAGCCAAGTGGTCAGAGGTCTGCAGGATTTATTTATGCTCCTCAGCTCAGCAAGAGAATGTATGGTTTGCAGAGCAAAGGCTTTTCTGTGTCCATGAAAGAACTGCAGTATTGATGCATCACTCTGTGGTAATTGTTGGGAAAGGTTGATTTTATAATGATGATTAATGCACATTTCTGGGTACACTGGAAGCAACACCAGACCTAGTTTAAACAAGAGGGGGTTTTATTCAATGTGTCTTGCAATATTCTCCATTTTCTGGTGCCATAATAGTGACATCACATGCTAATGACAAGTAGTCTGAGTTATTTTCACCAGTATTCTCCTTGTATTTGTCATCTTTCTCACTGGAGAGTTTTCAGGATAAACCCAAGACAACACCATCAGTTACATCTAAGGGGTAACCATCTATTTAATTCTCCCCAGCCCTATTTAGTGTGTGGCTATTCCAGCTAAGTTATTGTCTGTTTAAATACAGTTCATGCAAGGCAGTTCTTTGGGCCAATCCTCCCATGGAAATGGATATGCTACTTCTTTACTGTGGAAGAGAGGGTCCCAAGCAGGTTAGGGACAGCTGTGTTGTCCCCAGGTAGCCCAGCTCTGACAGCCTGATGCTGACTCCTGTGAAAGGGCTAAAGCCTATTTATTCATGTTGCTGTCTGCAAACATTCACTAGGGTCACTTAGGGTCAGGATGTTGTCCAATCTGTTCCCACAAAGAGGAACTGACAGCTGACAGAGATGGCTTCACCTATGTTGCTCTTAGACTACAGTGGTAAGTGGCCTGGAACTATGCAAGGCTGAAAGCATCAGTGTCAGCCTCCATGTTCTAGCTGGAAGAGCCTAGTAAACCCTATTACATTTGCTGAGCTATTTCTCTCTGCTAGCCTGTGACCAGGGAAAGACTAAAGGATGCAGAAGCAGCCAAGAGGTGATTTTACTACAAATGAATTGTCCAGAAAGGTAGATCTCTTCACAGCTATTAAAATAGTCACCATGACACAGCAGTTTGCCTAAGGGATTGGTTTAAACCAAAGATGTCTTTCAATTATTATATATGTGCTAGTAAAAAACAAAGCAAAATTAAACCCCAAACCTAAACCAAATAGCAATTAATATTTTATAGCAATAAGTGTCTCATTTTCAAAATGCATTTCTGCATCACCTGAAGAGGAGACTGAAAACCCTTTGACATTTCATTTTTTGCTCCTCGCAAAGCAGTTCTTCATTATTAATAGGTCTTATTAAACTAACAGTAGCAAGCAGACAATTTCATTCTGTACAAAACAGACAGGTAGACACTGACCTTTCTACCCTTTGAAAAACAGTAATTTATTCATATTATCTGAAGATTATCCTTTTGCTGCTAACAATAAGAAGGCCTCATTCTGCATTTCTCATGCATTCAAAACTCCTGGTGACTTTAACAATGAAAATTCTCATCAAGAGTTCTTCACTGGGAAATGGGAATTGTCAGAAAAAGCAGGAGAGGTCCTAAGTAGCTATACATTATGAATGTATATTGTTAACTACCACAACTGTGTTTTCTTGTTCAAAATGGCTCTTACATGAAACAGGTATTCAGAAAAATAGCCACTACATGGTTCACTGCCTTCATTTGAATGGGCTAAGTGAAATATCTCACTGTGTATTAACCTAATTTAAAGCACTGTTGCACAAGGACCAATATGAGATACAGTTTTTAACATGAACTCATTTTGATCACACTGAAAACACAATTCCCAACAGTTTGCTCTCTGAAATTTGCTTAGGTGCTGAAGTGCTACGTGGCATGGCAAAGGGGGAGTTGAGAGGTTATCTGTCTCCACAGCAATGTATCACACCCCCACTACCAGCATGGTTGTACCCTCACCTCACTGTTCAGTGACCTGGTTTGCTATCTGTCATATGGAGCTAGTAGAAGAACAGAGATTAATATGTGGTAAGATGTAGCTTTAAATGGGGACAAAAATGCCTTGTAGACCCAGCCAAGAAGACAGGCAGCAGAACTCTGCAGTGCCCAACACTTAAATTGAAAAAAAAACAAACCAACCACAAAACAAACATCTAATGCAATAAATATTGACAGAAGTTGTACCTTCTCAGTCAGCTTTGACAATGACCTTTAATCTTCATTTAATTAAATCAGCTTAGTTCTGGAGACTAATAACCAGTCATAGTTTCTTTTCTCCTTGTTGTGTGATGCCTTTTGATCAGAGTCCCTAGCTGTGTTTCAGGAATTTGTGGACAAATACCAAGCCTGTGGTTCACATTAACACTGATCTGAGGATCATTCTTATTTCAGGAAGCTTTCTGTTACTCTTTATTACAACATACAACAACAAAACAAAGCACCAGGGGTTCTGTGAGGAATCTTCAGATCATTTTGACTCAGTTTCTACATTTCAAACAGATTGCTGAAATATGGTTATAAATTATAGGACTGCTATGTGATGTCTGACATACCTGCACTTACTGAGTCCTGCTCTCCCCCTTTAAGCCTATTACACCTCCACTGCTCACCACACCTTCACAATCAAGTACCTTATCACGTAGTCATAACAGCTTTGAAGGACAATTACTCCAGTTAATCCCAGCTCAGCCTTTCTCCTGAATATATCTATCCCTTCCAGGAACAATTGTAAACCACAAATTCATTTTTGTTGTTTATTTTTAATGACCACTACTTTGTGGAGGCTGAGAAGGCGAATTAAATCATGCAGTATCAAAAAGTGCTACTTTTATTTATTAATTACAATAAAACTCTGCTGCCACGACATCAAGAAATGCTACACACAGAAAAAAAGTTACTTTTAACTCTCACTTAGTGAGTTGCCCTCTAATCATAGAATGGTAAGGTTGGAAGGGACCTCAAGGATCATCCAGTTCCAACCCCATGCCATAGGCAGGGACACCTCCCACTAGCACAGGTCACTCAAAGGCCTCCTCCAACCTGGCCTTGAACACCTCCAGGGAGGGAGCAGCCACAACCTCCCTGGGCAACCTGTGCCAGTGCCTCACCACCCTCATTGCAAACAACCTCCTCCTAACATCCAGTTTCAATCTCCCCTCTGCCAGTTTAATCCCATAATGTGTTGTTTTACATACAGGACAAGAAACAAACTCTCACTAAGCTACTCAGAAGTTGCATTTGCAATCAACGAACAAGTCCTTAGTGATCAGTACAGGATGACAGCTGTAGCAACTGAAGAAAGATACCCAAGTTTTTGACTCCAATTTAAAATAGCACTTTTACAGACACTTTCTATTTTGCATTCAGCTGTTGTTGAATGACAGACATCTGATTGGTGTCAGAGGTGACGAAGTGACAGACAGTCAATGGAATATAGCTCCTGAGCATTTAGCCTCAGCTGATCTTCAACAACAGCTGAAGCAGCTGGCTGAAACTCTGATCACAAACTAGCACTTTGGGGGAGGGCAGGAGGAATTCACAATTAAAATACAAGCATTATCTGCAGAAATAGGTAGTTTCTTAGAAAATGCCCACACCTATGGCAAGAACATAATGGCAGAACTGTGGCAAGTAAACGTGCAGTACATTTGCATCCTTCATTACTCACAGACTCTGCTCCCCTTAGCTTGTTAAAAACATCACGTAACATGATTAATTTCATGTACCTGATCAACATTTACACATGTAAAGGTATGGTAATTCAAGGAAGATTAATGATTTTGCCAAAGCATACAGTTAGGAACTCATTCTAATTGTCATGAAATTACTTTACATACAAATTACTCAGGTGGCTCCCCACTGTCATCATAAGGCAATGTTTCAGAAAAGGTAAGTTTATTAATTAGAGAGAAAAATGTGTCAGACAAAGCCATACACATGCATGGCTGTATGAAAAATCAGGGCACAGTCCAGGGTTTTAGAGAAGAATGTGAAGTCTGGGTACTATAGGATTTACTCTATCTTAAACAGTTCCCTGTAGCTTAACTTCTGTGCAAGCTTAGTATTATTTTCAAAGAGTTTTCCACCCTGCTACTATATTTAGGTAGAGAAGGATGAGTGAAAATTTCAGAAGTGAGTTCTCACATAAATTATCTGTTAGGAAGTGGCCACTATTGAGTTTTTCTGGAATCTGGTCTGAAGAGAATTTAGTACTTCTGTCTGCTTTTAAATCTTCCATAGTCTTATCTTGAAAAGTGCTAACTATTTAGGGTGACTGGAGAATAAAATCAAATGGAATACATGTGAGATAGGAATCTATAGAGATTTGGAGTTAATGCCTTTCATTTCCTTCTTTTTTTCTGGTACTCTTGTAAAAAACATGACTTAAATGTAAAATATTTATCAAATGTTAAAACAGATAAGTCAGGTGAAATTTTACCATATTCTGTCAATTTACATTCCTGCCACCCCCAAGGAATTCTTGAGAGTTAGTTCTGTGCAAATGTGGCATTTTTTTGTTTAGTCTCTGCTAAAAGAAACCAAACCCTCGGTTCTACCTTATTAACATACCCTTCCATCCTCCTTCTCATAATGAGCAAGAAAAGCTTACAGCAAAAATCCTCTGTATCACAGAACATCAGCATGGTGGGGTTGGAAGGGACCTCTGGAGATCATCTAGTCCAAGCTCCCTCCTAAGGCAGAGTCAGCTAGAGCAGCCTGCAGGAACTAAGGTTTCAACTCAAATGCTTTTCAAAAACACAACTGCCAATGAAGCAACAGAAGATATTAAATACATCATTTATCTTTACAAATATTTGAGTAGAGATAACAGGTCGTTGGGCTCTTTTTTTTCCATTTAGTTTTCAGAATTAAACTCTTACCCATTCTTGAGTACATTCCAAAGCAGAATTCTCTAATTTATTAATTCAGTTATAACAGTATTCAACTAATAAAGCTATTATTAAGTTCATTTTTTCAGAGAAATGTGCAACTGTGTAGTACAGTAGTAGTGCATTGTGAATCACTTGGTGTTAAATAACATCTCTCACTCCCTGCAGGGTAAAAGAAGTCCTTACTGAAATAAGAATAATGGAGATTATTCCCCAAAAAAAGTATATATAAAGTGTTTTCTTTGTGTGAAGTAGTTTAATGTACTCTCCAGGCAGTTTCCTGGCCATCTGAGTCTGCTGCACTCCACACAACCCACCAAAATCTGCATAAACTAAGTACCAGGGCATGCTTCACACTTGCCATGATTCGTATCCCTGAAGAGGTAGATCATACAAATTAAAACCCCTAAAATTCATTACAAAAAAAAAAGAAAAAAAAAATCGACTGAGGAGAAAAAGCATACACAGAACCAGCAGTGCTCAAAGCATGTTTCCAGAGAGAGCTGCCTAAAGTGGGTCACAAAGATCAATATCTAGGAATTTGAAGTGATGTGGCAGGATTTGCACAAAAGTTTCTTCTGAAACCCACAATTCTCATAGTTCAAACATCCTTCACTGCCAGCTATAGACTCCTCTGTTTGAAAACAGTTGGTTTTCAGATATTCACTTGTATATATATATAGGTGGTGGTGTTGCCATTGCTGGAGGTGTTCAAGACTGGATGAGGCACTTAGTGCCATGTTCTAGTTGACTGGATAGGGCTGGGTGATAGGTTGGACTGGATGAGCTTGGAGGTCTCTTCCAACTTGGTTGATTCTATGATGATGTATGTGTGTGTGCATATACACATATACACACACTGAGAAACACTTAGAACAGCAAAAGCTATACCTTGCTTGCCCTGATCCTCTTCTTAACTGTCCTTCAGTTTTATCTACTCTTAAAAGATCTTTACAAGTCTTTGACAACCCTTGTTGTGATTCCTTCCTTGCAGTTCCTTAGGTGGTTAACTCTTGGTGAATTTAAACTCCATTCAAATTGTGCTTCTGTGGCAGTGCCTCTGAGCCTGGTTGCGACCTGCCTATAGCACACACTAAATCTCTACTTGTCTTTATGCGTTGTTGCATGCAATAGTAGGTCATTTGCCATCTCCTTAACTCTAGAGAGGAGTTAAGGACCTGCCCTGTCCTACTTTCTGTTCACTTAAGCATTGCATCTCTTCTCTCCCTCCCATGAGATGTTAGGATGCCATACAGGGAGAAGGTGAACTGCCACAAGTGGCTCTACTTGTTGCTTTCCAGCAGCAGAGAACTAGACATGAAATAGCTGCACCCTGAGTTACCAGGGAAGAAGCCTTTTTGCCTTCTCTCTGGCTGCCTCCCAAGCAGTACCAATAGAAATATTCTGTATATTTCTGCCTTTGAAGTGTAAAGCCTTTGGGCAGCAACTCTAATTATTTTATTTTTTGTAAGAACAACCAATCAAACCAATGCTGTCTCTGGTTATACAAATAAATATAACATTGCACAACTTTGCAAAATTTATAAAAGCAAGGATTTTCCACTCAGGATTTTACTTAATGATGACTTTCCAGATGCTTCTATTGAAAAGCATTCATCCATGAGATACACATTTAACCCGGCACAGCTAAGAGAGATCTGAATAAAAGTTTTTAATAACACTCCTTTCAGCAATTTTGTCTGCATTTGGAAAAAAGGAGCACAAATTCCTGCTAATAAATGGCTACAGAGTGAAGCATCCATTTATTGGTATTACTCTGAGGCTCTCTACTTTTATCTGAAGGGCCTCCCCCTTTGCATTGATTGCTATAGTTGGAATGTGCTGTTTTGTGCACAATACTCTGCCGAGAGAATGAAGTGATGGACACATACAAGCTCTGTCACCTCAGTAGCCTCTGGATATAGTGCATGCATTAGACTTGTTCATCTGAGACAAGCAAGTAGAAAAGTTCCAGTTTTCTCATACACCTCAGGATCAGGGACTGAATCCAGTCCCAAAATGATTATTGCAAGTTAATTGATTGGAATCTATTTAATGACTGCACTAATGAGGTTGAATAATTGCCCAGAGGGAGAAAGAACTGGAAACAATTTAATTATTTTTTTAATCATCATTAATGTAAACCATAATACTTATTACTGAAATATATTAAAGAAATATTTATTTTCACTGCATGGCTACTGAAATACAACAAGATTCTACCTGCCTTTTTTGAGTATGGAATGTCACATTTCTTCTCCTTACACAGGTATATGTGCTCAAATGCAGTGTGATTGACACATGACATAAAGATGTAATTCACTGAAACTCACAAGCCTTTATATTTACTTTCCTAATTATTCTATTTTGAATTTATTGATACACTCCTTAGTTTGGTTACTCATTTTCTGATCAATCACTAAGAAATCTAAGCTTTTCCCCTCTTACTTCTCTTCTCCAGGTTCCCCTAATTTCACTCTCCCACTGCAGTTTTACCTGCAAAGTAAGAAACCACCTTCGGGAGCATCACGAAACAGCCACTGAGCTGTTGCACTTAATTTTGGTTTGACTCATTTCAGTGGAATTTGATAAATTTTAAACTCCCAAACAATGGTTTGGGAGTTCCCCGCCCCCCCCACACTTTGAAATGACCCAGACTAGACCTCAGCCGGAGCTGGAAGTTAAGAGATGAAGGTCTATTTACAGCTTAGCACAAGATACAAGCAAATATATACAGTATATACAGGAATATTTACAGAAATATACAAGTTTAAGGTAATACAGAAACACAACTCCCCTCCCAGAAATCAGAGACCCCAGGAGGGGCTCCCAACCACCCTTCCACCTTCTCCCCACCCCTACACCTTACCCCAGGGTTTGGCTTACGCGCAAGGAGGATCGGCTGGGGAGGATTAGAAGAAAAGTGGTTAGTGAAGTTATTCAGCAGAGAGGAGAAGCCAGAGCTACTAGAGAGCCCAAGAAGCTGTGAGCCCCTTGAAGCTGCTACCCCAAAACCCAAGTCCCTCGTGACCCAGACTGCCTGTTCGAGAGACTCTTATCTTTTTGTAAACATTCACAGCAAGCCTCTGAGTGAAGTAGACATCACCATTGTTTTCCTTCACAGCCTATAGTACAATTTTCTCTATTAAAAAATATTCCAATTCGCTCAAACCAGCACATGCTCTCTGCGCAATTGTTTTGGCATAACCCATTCTTTCTTCAGTGATGACTGGAAGGTTGAAAATTTGGCCAAAATATGGGATGGTTGTTGGTTAAATACATTCAAGGTCTGCTACTCTATATACACATAAAAAAAAAAAAATCAGGCAAATGCAAATATGAAATCCAGCCACCTACTCAGAAGCAATCAGTAAATAATTTGCACAAGTGCCTTCAACTTTAATACAGAAATATAAACTACTCATCAGTAACATGTTGTCTTAAATAAGTAATTTCTCCATAATGGCAATTATCTTTTTCTAGCATTAGAAGTGACATACAAGCACCTGTGTTAGACCTCCCTTTAAGCAGCTGTTCCCCTGGGACACACAGCCATTGAAAGTTAGAGTGTTAAAATTTGTTACACAAAGTCTTAATCCATGACTATTTCTCTCTGTAACAGCTGTACATGCATGGACTCAATCTGTTCTTAGGATACTTCTAAAAGTTCATAGACTACAGGCTTTGGAAGGGCATATTGCATTTCTACAAATGGAACACACTGAATTGTGCTTCCTTATAGTGCTACAGCAACATGCAGCAGTCCCACAGCATGAAGCATTCAGATGAGATGGCAAAGTCAGCTTTATGGATGCTTCTGGCACTTTTTCCAATAGTAACACCTCAAAAGAGTTGACTATGAGTTAAAATGCATGACAGATAATGAAATCACATCCTTTAAGTTATGTGATTATGCATGGAACAGATGTGACTGCTTTGTAAATGTTGATGTTTCATATAAGCCTGCATCAGGTACAGAAATCCTTACAAAACTCACTGAGTATCTCCAATGTCTCATTCATAGCAAAGGTCAAAGAATTCTGGTCAAAAACTGAGTCAAACATGGAACAAATAATTGGAGAAGAGTCCAAAGGTGACTGCATTATTTCTACAATGCACTAGTATGGAATTTATTTTTTTTTCAATCACTCAGACATTCACATTCCATCACTGTGCATATTGAATCTTGTAATGCCATCGTAGGCAATGACTGTTTATGTCTTTGCACATATCATATTCTAACAGCAAAGCCCTCCAGATTCTCAACCCTGAAGTACATTAGTGATCAGGCAATGCTTTTCTCTCCTCACCTACACACAGCTGGCCAAGTTTAGCCATTTTCTTCAGAAGAGCACTTTGTCATCCCGAATCTCTGTCATCTCAAAATGAATTACTTTTCATGGAGCTACATTTTAAAAGCAGCCTCAACCTGAAGCACTGGCAGAGAGCAGAGGGAAAACGCTCAGGCAGGGAGCTCTGCAGGAAGCTTCCAGTATCTGTGCTCTGGGGTGCCCACTGATTAGATGTGAGCTCTACTACAGGTGGCAAAAATATCTTACCTACTTTATTTAGAGTGTTTTTATCTCTATTCTGGGAGAAAATGCCTCTCTCTCTTTACAAGAGATGTGACTTTGGCCAGCAATGGCTGTCATGATTCAGTACTGGCTGTGATCTTTCTTTCAGCTTCTTATTTCCTTTGTTGATAAAGAATTCATTTACTTTAGTATTCTGTAATAGTCAGATAAACAGTTGGCCATGGTCCATACACATAGTACATCCTGATAAAATCTAGTACTCTGTTCTCCTTCTCTAAGTGCTAATTCAAATATATATTACATCTATTGCTTCTCAAATGAGTTTGCACTTACTGGGTATTCAGGATGTAATTGAACAATGACAGGTCCAGAGAAAGGGCCACCTGATCTAGGCCAAAGTGGTAAAACCCCAGACATCTTTGGAAGAATGATCTAATGAGGATAAATACTCAGTATGCCCTGAAAGAACTCTCAATGATACTTGAAAATACATCTCTGCAAAGACAACTCCAAGGAGAAGCTGCCCTGCCTGCTTGCAAGTACCCCCCAACCCCTAAAATAAAGCTAAAATAACTGTCATTAAGAACATTTTCTTGAAAAGGATAAAATAATACAATCAAGAGTAGGGAACATAAAAGTCCAAGTGAAGGATCCAGAGATTGAGGGGAAGGGTTCTCACAGAGCAGTGTGGCTCTGGGCTACCAGCATACATGAACAAAGTGTTTTGAGGCAGGTGATACCAACTTAGAAGAAAATAGTTGCCTCGATCCTACTAGTCTCTCTGGAGAAATGGAAAAGACAATTAGGGATTGGACATTTCTGAACAGCTTCTGATAGCAGATGCCAATAAAGTGTTATAAGCAGCTGCTGAGAAAAGACAAGGAGACATGTGTTATCTTTCTGGTTATTGTGGAGTTAGGCTATATTGCTTTTTATTTGGCTGAGGGAGGTGATGCAGGAGAGAGAGCACCACAGGGGAGCCTGTTGCAAACTGGACTTGTAGCACAGCCTTCAGTGCACAGGCAGGACATCTGAATTTGGAAAATTCTTACCAGCCAGATGGTGGCAAGGAGCAAAGTCCCTTGCTTTGGGGGGTTCTTTTACTTTGAAAAGTAGGAAGCAATAAGGAACGTGTCAGCAACATTCCTTTCCCTCTATCATCCATTTCCTAAGTGGGAGACTCAGACTTTTCTTGAGGCATTACTTTAAACCTTACTGGTTTTGCTAAGCTGTAAGGGTAACTAACAACATGTTAACACAAATGGCTGCAGACAGACCTAACCTTGTACTCTCTGTGCTTAAGTATCTAAGCTACAAAAAAGGGCCACATTTTAGCATGTTAGTGTGACAGAACAAATCACATCAAATGCACTAACACGACTTCTGGACAGCAGGTGGCTTCTGACTATCCACAGAGCAGATAAGATGAACTACCTCTCTTTAAATAAAACATCCTCCTTCTCAATTTCCAAATTCTAACTAAAGCAATACATTGTTTATTCTCAAGGCTGACTTTACAGTAAAATACATTTATTGATAACTGTATGTGAACTGCTGTTTGCTTTGCATCACAGTAAGAGGAACTATGAGACAAATATTCCTACATAGCCTTGATGGCCTATTGAGTTGAAAGCTGTGTAAGGAACAGCGAAACAATTTTGAGTTTGTGGGACATTCATATGTCAGACATGAATCAGAAATAAGTATGTGAAAGAAATTAACAACTTCTGAAAACTGTTATAAATTTAGGGAAGGAAAAGGAGAGCAATGGCAAGGTCTAGAATGGATTCTAACACTGGCTGATTATATTCACCAGCAAAAGAAAAAAACAATTCTGTATGAGGTGTTATACTTCAGAACATAATCAATGCATGATGAAAGAAGAGACATGTAGTTTGTCCTTTCAAAGACACTGATTTATGCAGTACCCTGATGTTTATAAAGTTCCCCACACACATTTGCATGATGTCTCCAGATAGCTACTACCTGACATATTCTGGACACACAAATGCAAAGTGTGCTTGCCAGTCTCTCCCTTCCAGACTTCTGGAAGATGAATTTGCTCTAATCCACTTGGTACTGCTGCTTTACTGCTTGGATCCTTTGCTTCAGTTCTGATCGACCTCCTTCCCTTCCAGCTGAGTAACAAAACAAAAGCTTTGGAGAAGAACTCCCCAGCAACAGAAGTTTCAGACAAGGAAACTGGAGGGAAGATATTGATCAGCATCAAACCACTTTCAAAGTAAAGGAAGGAATGAGGAAGGAAAGGGTTTTTTCTCCTCTGTTCAAAGTAGTATTGATTCAGTTCTGTCCTTAGAACTGAAGCCAGTGAAGCCAGCTGTCTCCTTATTCTGGTCTTTTCTTTCTGCTTATTGGAAAATAGAGTATGAACAGGGCAGAATAACACAGAATAACATAGTTCCTAGTCTGGGATGTGGAATCAGATCAGATTCTCTGTTCGTGATGCTTTAGTTGCACTCCCATTTCTGCTTGTGAGTCTGGGCTCAGAGAAGCTGCTCTGCTGGTAGAAACTGCCATAAGACATCATTCACAGCTCACTAAAATCAGTGGAGTTGTAACAAGTTTGCAGCTAAGGATGTGTCATTTAGCTGTATTTTCTACCCTGTATAGCCATGCATTGGCACAAGCACACTTGCATGAACAAATCTGTTTCAGGGCTCATGCCCTTCCTCTGTGAGGTAGAGGGTAAGGGCTCATTGCTCATTCTAGTTTCAGGATCAACGCTGGGCATTCACACACAGCCCTCTGTATATCAACAGAAAAGCTGTCCTTGCATTCAGCAGGAGAATCAGAAACCATTAGTTCTGAATACCCTAAAAATATTCCTTCATCATTTAGGGCAGAATTCGTGGGTAATAGTGATGGCAGTACCCAAACATGGAAGAGTTAAATAGCACAGATGAACCTAAAGGTACCTGGAAATCCCCCCCAGCCACTGGAGCCAGTTAACACTGCAGATGTTAGAAATATACACACTACACTTCATAATGTTTCATCTTTTTGCACCTGGAGATCAGGGGTTTTTTGTTGCTAGGTACTTTTGAGTGAAGTTATTACATTAGCATTTTAGGAAATGCCATAGCACTAATGGGTGCTTTAAAACAAAAAGTTACACTTCAATTGATACATTGTCTTGAACTTATTATTCATATCTGAATCACCATCATTTCTACACAGGGATTATTTTTTTTTTCCTAAAATAAGGTGATTTAATATAGTTGAAATTACAGGAAACATTTTCCCACAGACTTAATGGCAGTACCATACTGTGAGAAATCAAGAAAGGGATGGAACTGTAGGTCTGCTAAAAAAAACAATATTGCATTTTAATCCTTTTGAGTTTTTTTTCCCTATCATGTGTTATAACATTGGAGCTAAAACATATCTAGGAAGAGTATTTTTTAAATGCTAAAAATGTTACACATCCAGAGCATAAAAAACCCCAGCAAGCACTGTTAGGAGAGAAAAATTATTCATTTGTTTAAAATTCAAAAAGTAATCCTCTAATTCCATAACCAACACATTATATATGTAGTAAGGTAGCAGATATTATGCATTCTTGCCACACAGAGATCTAAGGATGATTTATTTCAATAGTTCAGTAACTGTAAAAGTGCTGTGTTAAACGTTTCATGTCTTATCAGCTGAACAATTTTATGAGGTGATGATGTGAATCTGCATCCATCAAAGATCCTATTCCACGACAAAAAGTTAATCTCTCAGAAAACTAGAGTGCTCTCCTTGGCTGTGTGGTTCTGACTGAAGGCTAAAAGGACTGTTTTGGGTTCACATGTATGAGCATGCTGACAAAAGCAGCATGTTTTGAGCGAGGGTTTCAGTGAGCGAATAGCTTTTGTTTACTACAGCAGTCCACAGCGAAAGATCTCATGAATACTGAACTGTAACAGCACATTTCTACAAAACATAAAAAAACCTCACAAACCTCATTTTGCATAGAAATAAAAATTCTATTAAAGTTAACATGAAGTCCTCTTTGAGAGTAAAGAAAACAGCATATAGCAGAGAGCAGACAGGAATCTGAGCAAGCAAACAGGAATTTTAAAGCATATATTCATCATATATATTTAAAACAGCCACATTTAATGGTGGTATCTGTGCCTTTTTTTCAAAAGGTGCCAAGCAGGCTTGATCCTAAAGTTCATCCTGCAATAAGAGTGGTTCGCATTTACCTGTGAAATGGATTTTTAACACGCAAGTACTGATACAGAACAAAACTCCAATTGCATCATAAATCAGAAGAGCAAAGCATGTTATAAACGTCAACTGAACTAAGATCCACTTCATCTACCAACTTTTGTAGCACTGAGCAGCTTTCTAAGGCAGCTGACATAGGTGTTATGTTCACTGCTTTCAGTCTTTCCAGTAAACATCCACTCAGGGACACTTGGCAATTCATAACAAAATACAAATCTTATGCTAGCATCGAGTTCTGTTTTACAATAACAAAGTAAAACCAGCTGAAGCAAATCAGGATTTTTAGTCTGAGTGGTATTTTAACTTCTCCAGCCTTTTGATTTCCCAGCTTTTATACCTGATCTCTCTAAGTCCAGATCAGACACCACACCTACAAACAGCACAAACTGCGAGTGATCACTTTACCTTCTGAAAAATCAATCAGTCCCAGCAAATGAAGCAGCTTCAGAGATGCAAATATAATCACAACAATACCCACTGTTTGCAGTCCCTCTGACTCCCACTCGAGAGTCAACATTCTTCCAACAGGTAAATCATTCCAGTCTTGACACCAGTTCTCAATCAGAGGGAAATTAGAGGCTTTTACCAGGAGTTTGCTCTGCAGAAAGTTGCAGTGGAGTACAGCAGCACTGTAGTGAGCTGTGGCAATTCACCAGCCACTCCAGCTGAGACAGAACATTAGATAAAGCCCTGCATCTCATGCTTCTTTAAGCATTTCATTTCAGCAGTAGCGAGTCCTCTTAGAAGGCTGAGGTGGACCAGGAACCCCTGGGTGTGACATTGTATCCAGCAAGCAGCGTTACTTAGAGCTGCTGGAGGAACATCTGTGTCAGAGCTGGAGACTTGGCTGTGTCAGAGCCAAGAAGAAACGCTCCCTGGAAACTTGCACCGGGGAGCATGCTGCTCTCAGCACTCTGCACTCCAGTGCCTCCAGACCCAGGCTTTGTGACTCTCCCACGCCCGGCTTCGCAGCCCTTCCCCAGCTTCTCTTAGCACAATTTTTGTTAAGGTCGACAAATGACAGTTCGATAAAGACAGAAGGCAGTCTTCAGGTGTGCTAAATGCTGCACGTCAGAAAACTGCTGCCCTCTGCATTAGAAGTAATCACGTTCAGAGAAACACTGTCCGTTTCCCTTCCTAAGCATCACCAGAATCTAATTAGAATCTTCAGTGGAAATGAGAATGGCAATTAAAGAAATACACATCGGCGGGATCGGCGCCTCCAGCTAGCAGAGTACAGTGCTGTCAAGGAGACATGCACTGCCCAAAGCCCCCATTCTGTGGCCAGCAAGAATGTATTATTTATTGATTGGGGTAAAATAAAGCAGCCCACAGTGCTTTTGCTGTCTAAGGACATGAACCTAGAGGTGCTGAACCCCAAACTCTGATATATATGAACAGGAATTAGACATTTTCCACAGCTTCTGGGAAGCCCTTGCCCAGGCTATGCATCAGGGGGAAAAAAGAAGAGAGGTTTCTGATCCCATCTGATTTATTGGATAGTCTGTATGAAACTAATTGTCCTGTGTTTATTAATGTGATTATCAAGAGGATACCCAATGTGAAGAATAGCCACGGAAGAGTATTTGTGCAGTGCATGCACAAATATTATAAGGTTAAACCTTAATATTATAAGGTTAAACCTAAATGCCTATTTATGGGTCCATCCTAATCATTTAACCAGATCCTGTCCACTGGTATACAAGGCACAAGTCTCAGAAAAAAAATAAATTAAACCCCCTTATTATTGAAGAAATAAATATGATCTAACATCACCAACAAAAAGAGTCTCATAAATTACATCCAACATCAAGCACTCACCTCAGGGTTGCTAACATTAGAAGTAACTTCTACTAACTTTTGAGAAGCTCAGAGGCTTTCATTTTTGTCCAGAAATCCATTATAAATCAGCATAATACACTGCAATGTTAACTACCTACTGTTCATGGATTACCAGGTATAGAAAAATACAATACCCAATTTCCTATCAGCTTTTTGGGGGAGGTTCTTTGAAGGCTCTTTCTATTAAATTACAGTAACTAATCAGTCACAGATTTTTCCATATAGGCAGGACTCTGGAATTTGCATGTTTTGGGTCATTCCAACAATCAGATGTGTACTTCAGGCTGATGTCTTGTAATATCAATGCAATTCTCTACCTCATTGTCTTTCCCTAATTTCTGCTTTCATTTTTGACATTACAATGCATTCTGGTGGTGATTTAGTGTAATTAAAGAGAATCATTAAAATCATAATGGCTGGGAAAGGCCTTTAAGGTCACTCACTCCAACCATAACCCAACTACCATCACCGCTAAACTACACCCACAAGCCCCACAGCAACAGGCTGCCAGAGCACCTCCAGGGATGGTGATTACACCACTTCCCTGAGCATGCCTGATGACTCTCTCACCCTTGTTCTTCAATGTCCACTCTTCTATGCTATTTGTCTTCTCTTTCAACCTCATCTTCTTCCTCTCTCTCCTTACCATGTTCTCACAATGCTCCCCCATGCCCAACCTCTACTCCCACCCTTGCTTCTCTTTTATCCCCATCTTCTTCCTATCTCTCCTTCCCATGTTCTACCATGCACACCCATGCCCACCCTCTCCTCCCTAACCCCACAATGCTCTCTAAGAAGAGAAAGTCAAAGAATCAGGAAGAGGCCACAACATGATTTAGTAATATATTTAAGTAAGTACAAACTCTTGTGATTCTTCAATAGGTTGCAGAGAAAACAAAAGAGTGTTGGCATTATTATGAAGCTGCCCCATCTAAACAGTGCATCTTCCATTAGACAGAAATCCCACTCCACAGAGATGGGAAGCAGAGCTCTATTGTTTGCTGAAAATTCAGGTTCAGTAAACCCTGTGGATTTACTGAACTGTGAATGATAGGAAAACATAGCCATGTTAGTACTCAACTCCAACACAGAGCACTCCTGAATTAGCAGCACTGTATTTTTATCTGCTTGTTTACTAAACTGACATGCTTCTCTGCTAACTAACCTATGCTGCAGCCCAAGGCTGTGGTGGGTGTGAATGCACAGCAAGCCATGGTGTTCCTCAAAAAATGGAGTGAAAGAGACCATGGCCCTGGACCTGCTCCCGCCAGCTCTTTCCCTCTGGTATTTCATTAGACAAGCACAAGTTTTTCTTTCCTAAGTAAATAGATATAAGAAAGCTGTACTGAAAGCACTGCAGGAGATATTTCATCTTTCTGGAATCACAGGTCCCAAGTTTTCAACTAGGCACAGCAGATCTAGCAGAACTAGTGAGGTCTACAAGAAAAACCTTCTGGAGTCCTAACATTTTTCTACAAACAACCTCAAATAATTATTTGCTACTCTAACCATCAGAAGTAGAACAATTTACATAGGGAATGAAATTAATATTAAAAAGGCATATAAAATATGACAGTGTATTACCTTCCAAGCTTATTCTACAAGCATCCAGCAGTCAGATCTAAAATTCCTACAAATTTCCACTTTGTGGAAGAAGAAAAAGAGGATTAGAAACATTATTTGTAAACCTTAGATATGATAAATTAAACATTAATAATTTCAAAGTTCACTAAAGGCATAGAGCTGACATCTCAAACCAAACAACACTCCACCTAATTTCCCCTAGTACAAGAAGGACATGGAACTGTTGGAGCGGGTCCAGAGGAGGTCACCAAGATGCTCAGAGGGCTGCAGCAGCTCTCCTATGAAGACAGGCTGAGAGAGATTGGGCTCTGCAGCCTGCAGAAGAGAAGGCTTCCAGGATCTGAAGGGGGCTACAGGAAGGCTGGAGAAGGATTATTTACAAGGTCTTGCAATGACAGGACAAGGGGCAATGGGTTTGAACTGGCAGAGGGAAGATTTAGACTGGATGTTAGGAGGAAGTTGTTTACAGTGAGGGTGGTGACACACTGGCACAGGTTGCCCAGGGAGGTTGTGGCTGCTCCCTCCCTGGAGGTGTTCAAGGCCAGGTTGGAGGAGGCCTTGAGTGACCTGTGCTAGTGGGAGGTGTCCCTGCCTATGGCAGGATTGGAAGTGGCTGAGCTTTGAGGTCCCTTCCAACCTTACCATTCTGTGATTCTATGATAATTTAACACGTCAAGAGGCAGCAAATGCTTGTAATGCATAGGATGCTTTGAATTGAATAATTAACAAATAAACTGGTTGGAAACTCTAAAAAAAATAGATAAATCGTATTCCTGTGATCACTGTATTACAGTACACATTTCCCCTGTAGTTGTATATGATTACACAGTTCTTTCAAAATTATCTGCTAGCATCATACTTGTTTAATATAAAACTGGCAACCTAGTTTAATTCCAGTAAACTCTTAGGGTTTAACTAGAACCTGTCACTGTAATTAGCACAGTAAAAAGGATTTTTACTTGCTTTAGTTTTAATAAAGAAATGTTATTTTTACTTTGAAGATTTCACTGTAATTTGTAAACTCTCCCTCTTTTCAATTTCTTATGACTTCTGTGCATGATAGTACACAGTAGTACAGTATTAGCCTACCCAACCCTAAATACATTGAAGTGTTTTACATTTTTTCCACTATATTTTTAACATCTGCTTGTAAAAAGTCTTCTCAGGCTTTTCTCAAACAGAAATCTCTTCACAGTTATAATGATTTTCATTTCTCTTCTATGCAGGCATTATGGATTTTCCGTTGCCTAATGTAGAATGGGGCTGATCCAAGTCCAACAGCCTTCAATGCAAGGATCTATTATTATTCATTAATTGACTTGAATTATACTGCTTTCCTAAGTGATGAAATCTGCCCAGTGTTGTAACTAATCTATAAGGGGAGGAAAAAAAGGTCTTAATTGGCTAGCAGTAATAGTTCATTAGACTCTATTTGATATTTTCCCCCTATGCAGCTGAAAACAGAAACTGCTGATGAGTTAGAAATAGAAAGAAAATTTGGGAGTATTAATTAGCTGCCCTTCTTTTTGTACTCTTTTTCCCAGAGGGAAATGTCAGTCAGCCAAAAGAGAAAGAAACTGTCAAACACAGAAAGGGTACCTACATACAGGTCAGATGAACTGCTAATCTTCAGCTTCTTGTTCGTGCCAGGTCTGAGCTTACTAGGAAGAGTCATCTAAGAGATCATGAAATCAATCCTCCTACTACTCAGTCAGTAAGAAATCTCTTCATAAGCAATAATCTACAGTTTTCTGCATAGAGAACTTTCTATCTTAGACCTGTAGAAGAAAATGGAGTCTCCTAAAAGCATCTGGAGAATCAGATTTTACTCATCTCCCCCTTTACTCTGCTCTCCTCAGACCCCATCTGGAGTTCTGTGTACAGTTCTGGAGCCCCCAGCACAGGAAGGACATGGAACTGTTGGAGCCAGTCCAGAGGAGGCCACAAAGATGCTCAGAGGATTGCAGCAGCTCTGCTATGAGGACAGGCTGAGAAAGTTGGGGCTCTGCAGCCTGGAGAAGAGAAGGCTTCCAGGAGACCTTAGAGTAGCCTTCCAGGATCTGAAGGGAGCCTACAGGAAGGCTGGGGAGGGACTATTGACAAGGTCTGGGAATGACAGGACAAGGGGCAATGGGTTTGAACTGGCAGAGGAGAGACTGAAACTGGATGTTAGGAGGAAGTTGTTTGGAGTGAGGGTGGTGACACACTGGCACAGGTTGCCCAGGGAGGTTGTGGCTGCTCCCTCCCTGGAGCTGTTCAAGGCCAGGTTGGAGGAAGCCTTGAGTGACCTGTGCTAGTGGGAGGTGTCCCTGCCTATGGCAGGGGGTTGGAACTAGATGATCCTTGAGGTCCCTTCCAACCTTACCATTCTATGATTCTATGATTTTATTCTGCAAATAATTATTCTCGGGATAAAAAGAATTCATTTCTGCAGAGGCTGCTATGGCTAATTACAGAACATTGTGTAATTTTTATTAGGTGCTTAGAAAGAAGAGACTAATGCATGGAATCACTTTGGTCGTTCCAGCAGAGCTGCAACTATTGAAGACCACAGTACTGTCCTAGTGGATTACCAATCCAAAACTGCAGGGAAACTTTTGCTAGTCTGAAGAGCTAGGCAGAGTGTAATTACCCAAGATTAAACTTGTCAAGCTTCATATATAATCTTTAATATTTACACTAAGTGCTCTCAATCTTTAATGACTGCAAGTGAAGACAGGCTGAGAAAGAAAAAAAATCATCAACACCTGTACAGGCAAGATAAGATTCACTGCTAACATTTGCAATCAAGGGAGAAAATATAACAGCCAAGCTTCTTAAGGTTTGGTCTCATATTCAGAAGTAAATTACACTAAAATAGTACTGTAGGTGTAGCTGTATGATGTTGAAAAGTTGATTTCCTTATTTCAGCAGGCTGGTTCTAAGCATGGTGTGGGATGTTATTACTTCTTTTCCCTCTTCATTTTCACCTTCTGACTCTCACTTGCTCCTAAGCAGCTTTTGTTCTTGCTTTGATCTAAATCAAAGAACTGCTGCCATTACTGATCTGAAAACAAGAACTGAAAAGAATCTCACAAGGCAACCACTGCCAACTCCCCCTGTGACAGAACAGCTACAGGTGGATTAATTTTTCTATAAAATTAATTGATATGGCATGCTAGACAATTATGCTTACAATTGCTAGTGTGCAAGTGGATTGTAAGTTAAATAGCATGGCCATGGGACAAACAGTAGCATTTTCATTTATTAAGCTTAACCAAAACGTTACAAAGATGCTACCCCTTTCCTAAACGAGATTAAATTACAGTAGTAACTAATCAAATTCTTGCTTGTTTTACTGCAAAGCCCACTGGCTTGCTTGAGAAATGAAATTCTCTCTTATGTGACTATGTCTTCAGCCTACAGACCTGTTTTTCTTTTTATATTAAATTATACTTGATCTTGCAGCAGCAGGACTTGCCACTTTCAACTTTGCAAGCATAAATTTAGGTCAACACAGAAGAAATGTAATATGATGGAACTTCTGGGGATCAGTCAAACCCAACCACTTTATTAGCTATAGCACAGATGTGGCATCTTAACCAAACCAGCAGAGAATCACCAGTAAAAGTGAACTTGGTCCCAAACAGCTTGCTGAAGATTGGCTCTAAAATTAATTGTTTGATGCTTCTCTGGCCACTGAACTGCTTGAATGGGAGTTCAAAGAGAATTTTAAAGAAGCTCAAGCCCAAGGCATGCCTCACCTGCACATCTTTAATTCCCACCCCTTCTACTGAAGTACTGTCTGCGTAAATCTGACCTATCTTCCTCTGACTAACACTACACATAAGCCACACTTTTCCTGCTTATAACAAAGCAATATTTTTCCCTGCAAGATCACCCTCCTCTTCAGCCTTTTCACAGTAAGAGCAGTGTCTGGCCTGCCAGTTTTCCTCTTTCACTGCTATTTTTGTAATTGTACATTGAAGCAAGACACCATTATCAACTATTTTATCCATGCCAACAAGAAACTCCTGTGAAAGATACAGAACAAGCTGATAGAAACAATGGGACAGAATACTCCATATTTAGTCATTTTCTGATGGCTAAATTATTAATAGATCCACTTACACTTGCCCATACATCTAGGAAGCTCTGGGTCTATAGACTGTCCAGTTCAATAGCCTCAGGATGCACTGCTACAAGAAACAGTCAGGTGCCTTCTGATGTGATAAGAAAACAAATGAATCATGTGTGCTAATAAGAAAACATTCTAGTGACCAACAGGGATATTCACCACCCAAAGCTCTGAATCAATCATCTGTCAATTTGAAATCCTTATTTGCAACACTTCTAAAAACTGCTGTTCCTGGCTTTGAGTAGCTCAATGTAAGGCCTGCAACTAAAGAAAAAAAACAAAAGTATTATTAAAGATCAAACACTGCTACTGTGCAGCACTTCTGACATACCTGCCTTTCCCTGAGAGAAAATAACCCAAGTACATTAAATGTTCTGTTGCTCTCCTTAGTTTTCAAAATGTGAAGCACTGCATTTCCCCATAGCAACAGGAAAGTATTATAAATGAAGTCTGATGTGGCTGACACATTTTCACATGTGATGTACTGGTTAAAAGATGAGTGTAAAAGTCTTATAAGGATGGGCTACAATGAGTTAGGCCATATTACATGGCAGCAGCACATCCAGGAAAGATAACTAAAACACCTCTGCAATCATGATCCTTTCCCCTTAGGTGTACATCCTAAAACCTGGACTACACATAACACATGCACAGATATGACTACAGATCTGCACCATGCAGCTACCACTCAGAATCACACAATACTCAGAATCAGTCCACAGCATCTGCTTATATATTATGGTTTATTATGTATTGTTTTGATTAGCTTCAGAAGCACATCATAGTTTATTTCTTTTACCTATCATTGACCAAAAGAAGATGTCTCATCAGACAAGGGCAGGTCTGATGTGCCAAGTTCCCAGTGGTAAGTGGACATACCAGACACAGTCCAGTGAAGGGCCATAAAGATGTCTAAGAGACTGGAGTAATTCTCCTGTGAGGAAAGGCTGAGAGAGAGATGAGACTTCAGCCTGGAGAACAGAAGGCTGAGGTGAGATCCTATCTATCTATTGGTACCTGAGAGGTGTGTGCAAAGACAAAGCCAGGCTCTTTTTAGTAGTGCTGTGACAGGACCAGAGGCAATAGGCACAAACTGAAATGCAGGAGGTTCCTTCTGAACCCCAGGAAACACTTTTTTGGAGCGAGTGTGGTAGAACACTGGCACAGGTTACACAGGCAGGCTGGGGAGTCTCACCTCTTTCAGATATTCCGAAGCATGGATGTGGTAAAGGACATTACAACATCCATCTGGACACACTGCTGGGCTACTAGTTCTAGGTAATCCTGTTTGAGCAGGGATGTGGGACCAGATGTCCTCCAGAGGTCACTCCCACCTCAATCATGCTGTGTTTCTGTGATTTACATCCCTTTCAATGACATTTCACAGGATCACAGAATGCCAGGGGCTGCAAGGGACCTTCAAAGCTCAGCCAGTCCAACCCCCCTGCCAGAGCAGGATCACCTAGAGCAGATCACACAGGAACAGGTCCAGGCATGTGTTGAGTATCTCCAGAGAGGGAGACACCACAACCCCCCTGGGCAGTGTGCTCCAGTGTTCTGGCACCCTCACAGGGAAAAAAAATCCTCCTTTTACATGAAACTTCTTATGCCTCAGCTTCCACCCACTGCCCCTTGCCCTGTCATTGGGCATCACCCAGCAGAGCCTGGCTCCAGCCTCCTGGCACCTTTCCGTGTCATAAACATTGATGAGGTCACCTCTCAGTCTCCTCTTCTGCAAGCAGCAGAGCCCCAGATCCCTCAGGCTCGCTTCATAAGAGAGGTGTTCCATTCCCTTCATCATCTTTGTGGCTCTGTGTTGGACTCTCTCAAGCAGTTCTATTTTTTAACTTCCTTTCTCAGGCAGAAGATTTTTCAGAGGATTTAGTTTTTCATATTATATAATATGATTCATTCTTATTGGCAATAATTTTAGGGTTAAATATGATTCCAAGTACACCTGAAAATAAACTTTTCAGGACCATATGTCTTCTTGTTTCTGGACACTGATATAGTGTTTTTTTCCAATGTAGGGCCTGAAATTCAGCCAGAGTGAATGCTTTACTGCTGAGAAATGGCAGGAGTAGCAACAAAGGAAAATGAGCAAGGTTACAGGGACACAAATGCATACAGTCCCCACAAAGAAAGGAAAAAGAACTTCTTTCCTCCCCCCTGCCTCCACTCAGAGCTTTCTCTGCAGTGGTAACCTCAGAGGCTTCTCAAGCCTTCTAATTCCTCCATCAAAACCATGTTAGGCAGAGTACTAAGAGCTCAAGAAGTACAAAGGTTTTGTGAGCTAGACTCTCACACTTTCCCAAGAGAACAAAAGTTATGGTGAAGGGGTTGGAAGTAACAGCATAACTTGGTGTTTTTCAGCTCCTAATACAGTTTTTTTTCTTGCCTTACAGCCCTATCCCTGTGTAAGAGCCTGCACTGATATTTGAGGATTCTTTCAACACAATGACAAATTTTCTGCTCCAACAACTCTGCTGTTTTAGCACTGTACAAAGCAAGAGAATAAAACCAAGCTCTGAAGGAAACAATAAGCTTATAATGCCTTACCACTAAGTAAAAGGAAGGTTATGGCTCTTCCCTGAGGAAGCACTAAAATGTCCAACTCATAGCAGCACCACAAGGTCCTTGTAGATGCTGAAATGAGGGAAGAAACAAAACACAGAAGCACTCTATCTTGAACATTCAACAGAACTTTAGACACTACTTTTGATTGTCTTAGGCTATTGCAGGGATCAAATCTTCACCTTCAGTAGGTTTGCAGGGTGTACCCCAGCTTCTATAATCTGCACAATTACAGCTTAGGTAAAACAGATGTCCCATTGTGGTCATGAGACATTTTTCCATGTGGTTCCTGACATGCATAACACCATACCCAAATTCTGTGAGACACTTCCATGGTTTCCTCCTATTAAGCAAAAATGATTTTGAGCTGGTTGGACTTTCCAGCCACTTAAAAGCCATCTTCAGCCATTTTTAAGACTACTTTTTCTGCCATTAATACTTCAGGAATCATTTCCACCCAATAATCATCCATGTACCAGGCTATGAATTTTAATTTCTCTAATCACCTCGGAAGCCATTTCCCTAGCCTTTCGATCACGCTGCTCTTTTCTGAACTCACTTTAATTAGGCAAAACACTTTTATGGAAAAAAAAATAATAACTAGTTTCTGGGTAGAGTCACAAGCAAGATTGTATGAGCCAGCCATAGCCTTAGCATTTCACCAACATCCTCCTCTCATTAAAACAATACTAAATATTTAATAAAATCTTGTCTTGTTTATCACTCAAAAGCAAATAAATTCCCTCTCAGCATCAAATGTCCATGCATGCCCTTAGCTTTCATCAACTTGTATTCCACTTTAGGAATCCCAAGTGTGCACCGAGACTTCAGCCCATTCCCTTGCTGCGACTGATGCGCGTTTTGGCAATGCTTGTTTTCAGACTTAAAGACCTTTCTTTGCTAATAGTGACAGTAACACAGGCAGTCTCTCACTGAAACAACTTTATGGTACACTGGAGAATAATTAGTCTGTTCCAAGGCTGCCTGAACAGGTCTGACAGTTGGTTGCTGTCCCTAGCACGTTGTCCCTTCTGCACTTATTTTGCTGCTTCTCTGCTACTGGGCGAGGTTTTGCAGATTAAGTCAGACACCACCCAACAGGAAAACAAAACAAACAGAAAAAAAACCACCAAGAAAAAGTATTTTGTCCTCAAAATACTTTGCAGACAGTGTTCATTCCACATTTAGGTACTGATCTCATGGTTGCAGTCCAAGACAAGCAATGCTGTGGAGGTTCAGGAGGACAAAAGCCAGACTCCAATGATGAAAGAGCAGGCAAACAAGCCAACAAATCCTTGGTGGGTTTTAACTGACATAGCCAGCAGAGAGATACTGCAAGACAAAGTCAGAATTTGCTGTTGTACCAGATATATGCAAGGAAAAGCAGCAGGTAAGCAACAAGAGCATTCCTCACTTTGTGGGATTCAACAAGACACACAGCCCGTACGCTCATAAGCGCCACAAAAACACAGCTCCATCCAATCTCATCTTTTTAAAATGTGTTTTATGACTGATCTCAATTTATATTTCTTAACATAAGCACACAAGATATGTTTATAGGACTAGTACTTCTGAAAGATATTCCTCACATGTTCTGATTGGGATCCTGGTTGCAGGAACAAGTTTAGATTATACAGCGTTCAGCCAGCTGGGAAATTCTCTTGGTGAACTGAAGTCTAATACATTTTGTTTCCTTATGCATTATGCTGTCTAGCACACTAAAAGAGATAAGTGTGCTAGCTGCTCTGATTTGCAAGCTAACAGAACACAGAATCACATAGAAACATGCAGGTTGGCAAAGCCCCTCAGGATCACCAAGTGCAACCTAGAACCCTACTCTACAACATTCACCTTAAACCAGAGCCCTAAGCGCCACATCCAAACCACCCTTAAACACATCCAGGGTGGGTGACTCCACCACCTCCCTGGGCAGCTCATTCCAATCCCTGACCACTCTCTCTGTGATAAAACTTTCTCCTAATGTCCAATCTAAACCTCCCCAGTCTCAGCTTGAGGCCATTCCCCCTTGTTCTGCCTCCAACTACCTGTGAGCAGAGCCCAGCAGCAGCCTCTCCACAATGTCCCTTCAGGTAGTTGTAGACAGCAATGAGGTCTCCCCTCAGCCTCCTCTTCCTCACACTAATCATCCCCAGCTCCGTCAGTCACTCCTCATAAAATTTATTCCTCAGGCCCTTCCTCAGTTTTGTTGCCCTCCTCTGGACCTGCTCCAGCACCTCCACATCTCTCTTGTATTGCAGTGCCCAAAACTGAACACAACACTCAAGGTGTGGCCTCACCAAAGCTGAGCATCTCTAAGTTTAACAAACATGTATCTATTGCTTCAGAGTTTAATTAAAAAAAAAAAAAATCAAGATATTGGCTTCTTTTTTCTCAAGGTACTGCTTAAACAGGATGCCTCTGAGGAAGGTTAGGAATAAAATGATGGGCCAACACAAAACTCAGGTGGTTTCAAACTCTTGGGGAACACATCCCAGCAAAAGGTAAGTTTCAAAAAAGCAGGACAAAAAAGGCAAAGGAACAGTCCCAGCTGCTTCAGCCTTCCTGCAACTTTTAATCTCCAGTGAAAATCAAATGAACATACTCTAGGTGTGGTAGAATGGTGTTCAGCTTACTTTTGCATTTCCAAGCTTTCTGGTGGCTAAATCAGTGTGATCAGAGCATAGAATCATAGAATGGTAAGGTTGGAAGGGACCTCAAGGATCATCTAGTTCCAACCCCCTGCCATAGGCAGGGACACCTCCCACTAGCACAGGTCACTCAAGGCCTCCTCCAACCTGGCCTTGAACACCTCCAGGGAGGGAGCAGCCGCAACCTCCCTGGGCAACCTGTGCCAGTGTCTCACCACCCTCACTGGAAAGAACTTCCTCCTAACATCCAGTCTAAATCTCCCCTCTGCCATGCTCTGTGCTGACAGCAGCAAGGTTGAGTTGAAGCTCTCAGTATTTGATAGGAAGGGCAATTACAGCCCACTTGTGAGAAGAGGAAAAGGACGGTGGTGGACACCCTCAGGTACCTAGCTGCAGGCTACCCACAGTACTAAAGATTGGGTCAACTACCTGTGCAATGCAGCTTTCCTGAAGGGAAAAGTGGAAAAAAAAGGCACCACTGCACTACAGGGAACAAATGTCTAAGGCTTTAAGGCAATCTGCAGCATTTTCAAATACACCAAGAGCTGTTCTGCACAGAATAAAGAGACTGAAAAAAGGAATATTGCATGCTGCTCTACACAGCAATTGCTGGTCAGTGACCCCAGTGATTTGGTACAGTACACTCTCTTTAGTTCAAAACTGGCTCACACACTGAGTGAGGCTAGCTTTCACCTTATATTATTACTTTAATTTTGTGCACTGACCTATCAGCTGCCCAGCAGTAAAAGAAATGAGAATAATTTCTCAGCCAGAACCATGACCTGATGTACAAAAAGACACAAACACAGCAGTAAGAGAACACTCAATATTAAGAAAAGCTTTTCAAGTTCATGTGCTGGTGGTTTTGGGGTTTTTTTGGTGATGTTCCAAAAGGCCTTGCCATCTGGCCAGTCCAAAACTCTTGGTTGGGATACCCTTTGAGCCCACTGAGTGTTCAGTGTGACTCATCCACTCCAGAGGTAGCACCAGTTGCAAGATGTGGGAGTCTTCCCTTTAAATATCCAGTTCAACACCAGCAATCAGGGTGTCAGAAAGTGCTGTGATTTCACTACCAATTACTTCCAAGGCAACTCCGAGTCCTCTGTATGCTGCCAGTATCTCTCTCAGTGGAGTGTAAGAAGCTTCCAAACCTCTATATCCTCAATTCCAAAACCTTAGTGGTTGACCTCAGGACTCCACTCACGTCTTTTATCAGGGGTTCCAGTTACAGCTGTTTCCCTAGGTGCAGAGTAAAGCCACATTTTTTACACTTTGACCTGCCCAAACTGGCTCAAGAGCCACTGCATGAACAATCTCTTGCCCAGATTGTTCAAAGGTCTGTTGCTGCCCAAGGCCCCATTAAAAACAGTTCTTTTTCTGAATCACTCCATACTGAGGACTCACAATCTTGACTGTCATCTGGGGTATCCATTCAACAGAAAACATGCCTGAGTATCTGTACAACTCCAGGAGCACATCTGCCTGTGTTGAAAGCCAGCTCCTTGGAGAGTAGGAGCTGCTGTAGGAGCTGCAAGTGGCCACAAAGCTGTTTGAGAAAGAGCTGGCAGAATCACACTCTCACCTGACAGCTGCACTTGCCTGCAGGCTGTTGCTCTTACTTCCAAGGCTACATTGCAGTCACACTAGTGTGGCGGGGCACACCCAAGTCCCTGCCCCACCGAAGGGTTGAATGGGGTGTGAAACTGTCCTGCTTCCCCCCGCCTCTGGTTCCCAGGGTGTGGAATGTGAAAGGAGTAGGTGTCAAGTACCTTAGCCCTCCCCCACAGGCTGGAACAGAGGAGAGCAAATTGCCCCAGCATAGAGATATGGCAATGGGACGCATTATCTAGGAGCAGAAAAGGGCAGAAAGGAGCAGACTTGGAGCAGACTGCCAGAGACTCCTAGAGGGGACGTTGAGAGGGCTTTAAGAAGGACTGCCAGCCACAGACTGCCAGCATCGGACTCAGACCTTGGCTTAGACCTGGAGTCAGTCCTTGAGGGCAATAACGGTGACAAGAAAGCACAGTTCCTGCTCTCGACCGTCAGATGCTGCCTGCCTGTGGAAGGGACCTGCCTCTGCCGTAACCGTGGGTACTCTGTGAGCAGCCTGAACTCTACCCTGTGCTGCCCCACGATCTGCACTTCAAGGCACTGCCAGGCTGCCCACAAGGAGCCAAGGGACTATCTCCCAATTCCTACTCTACCGCTGTGAGTAGCACAGATGTTCCCTAGGGCTCCAGGCTACCTTTATTTGTAAGTCTGGCAAAGCTATTTTTTATAGCAAACCTTTCCAAGCTTTCTGATTTTCCTGAATTACTAAATTCCCTGTAAGCATCCTTGTGAAAGATTTTTCCCCAACGAATTTCTGAACCCGATCTAACTAATTTTATATAAAGTTGTGGGTGGGGTTTTCTGGAAATAAAATAACTGCAGATTTTATAATTCCTGCCTCTTGAATTCCCACAAGAGAGTCAACTAGTAGATGATGTCTGTTTTAACTTACATCAGCAGATGAAGAATATTGATACCTTTAACAGGATGGTCAAGACTTTCTACTTCATGATATGCTTAAATGTACAAGTAAATATGCCATGATGATTGTGAAGAGAGATCTAAGACTTAGTAAGCAACAGCTATGCTTGTAAGAGGAACACAAAACACTTGTGCATCACTGGCAATCTGTTTGTACACACTGCTGCAGACAGAAATTAATATATTTTTCATTTTTTGGAATACTAGCCAATTGGAGAACAAAACCCAAAGAATTTATAAAGTTACTGTACTGAAATATCTCAGGAACTTAAGTCCATGAAATAACACACCACCTCCATCAATCTGACATCTTTTATCTGTTGTTTTCATTTTCCTTGAGAACTAAGAGCAGCCTTTCTCACACCACTGTAATCATTCTAGCTGTGCCTCCAGCTGTATTATAAAAGCGGTTATCTACATTTGTCAAATCTCTTTTATTTCCACCCTCAAGTTCCCAACCAATTTATAATGAATAGCAAGTACCAATCTGCTTCTAAATTTAATGGAAAAGGTATATTCATTGTACTTGCTGATCAGCTGCTTCTTCCTTCTGCCACCACTGTTGTTTTAATCTGTTAGCAGATCATGATCCCCCCCAATTAAAGGCTTTTTCTAACAGATAAAAACACTTTGGTTTCCAATTCTGCACTGCTGTCGACACATCAGACTCACTAGATACCAGTGCTGACACACCAACGGTTCTGCTTGTGCTTTGTTTAATTCTGTGGTTCAGTTAGGTGCTTAGCAAAGACAAACCAGTTATGCTTTACAAAAGTGGACTGAAGGGAAAGAAAAAAAACCAAGAGAAGTGAGTTAGAAAACCAGACTCAAGTAGTTAAGCTGTATAAATCTCTGGAGGATTAGCTCAACTTTAGCATACTTGGTGATCCTACCTTTATTTTTAAAAAGAGTGGTGGTGTTGACCCTTCTGGATTACAAAGTCTGACTGAAGCATACTCCTCCCTTTCCAATTGCCACTGCTCCTTTCTCAGTAGCTGCAGTGATGGACACTTGATTAAAATCTTAAAGTAAAAAAAAAACTAAAATTGAGCCCTTGCTGTTGAGTTATCAGAATTAGTAAGCTGCTGCTCCAGAGAACTAGCCCACCAAGCCCCAGATCTAATACTTAACCAGTCTAGTTCAACTCCAAGTATACATCTGTGGCCATATATAGTTAACAGCGAGTCACCAATGCTTGCCTGCAAAGGAAGAGGCTTCAAAGAAGCCCTTGGTGAAATTCAGTATCCCCCACAGTCCTCCCATAGTAACATACTACCATTTTTTCCTGAATAACTTCTGACTCCAGCATTCACTCCTTTTGCCAGGGACAACAAGTACTGACCCTCCTAGAACAGTAAGTCTGCTTTTTCCTTAAGGTGTGTTTGCAGCAAGGAAGAATCCATCTGCCTAAAAAGGTAGCTAACAAAAGTTAGCTTCTCAGCCATATTTTGTTTGGCAGTGCTCTGGCTTGTGTCCACACACCTGTACAGAGGAGACAGGAGTGCAGAGCATGAACTATTCCTGTATGAAACAGAAGTAAGGAATTTTTTTTTCTGACAATCTGGAGTATCTTTAATGAAGTAAGAGAATTCCAAGCAGCTTAACCCTCGTCTGGTTTATTTCAAATTAATAAAGCAAACTAAGAGAAACTGAAGTATGGTTTTACATCTTACTCTGTACATGTGAATTTCCACTAAGGTGGCTTGCAGGGCAGCAATGTCATTCTATTATGCCACTTCCATCCCATATATTCTGCTAGGTAAGTACTGCAACTGCAAATTAGTTTTGATCAGTATTGCCACCTGCTCACAAGGAAAGCTGCTTTTGTACGTAGCAAGCTGTTGTGCTGAATGCTAGTGCTGGGAATGGTATTTCTGCTAATGATCACCAAGATAACTGATAGGAAAAAGAACCACTATTTTCCCCCTCTTCTATTCTTACACACAGAGTAGCATAGTAAGATTATAGTCAATGGATCCTTTGAGGCTATGCTGTTTCAGCTGTTAAATACAAATTAGGAAATACTAGCTTCAGGTTTACAATTGCATTGCTAATACTTGGGGAGAGTGAATCAGGCAGTCAGTAACAGATGACTGAAGGCAAATAGAAAAAGCAAAAATAAAATAAAAGGAAAATTGAGTTCATAGGAAGGAAAAAGGAAAACAGCAGCACTAGAAGAAATTATCTCGTGTGATTTGGGCATTGCAAACTTCTGTTTAAACAGCATAAATAGAATATAAAAGTTCATTATTTGTCATTTAGTATAACAACTAAAGTATACCCACTAAATAAAGGCAACAAACAATGCTATACCAATGAGCCAAGAGCAATGCACAGCTGAGGAGGAGAACATCAGCAGCACATTCACAAAGAGAAAATTACCTTCAGGAGTGCTGCAAAAAAACCCAAACAGCACCGAGGGATGTGTGAAGTCAAAGAAATTCATACTGCTACAACTCAAATCCAGGCTTACAATCCAATATTATCCATAAAAATGAGCAAGCATTTTGAAAATGGTACCTTCTAATGATCTAGTCAACCTATTCTCTCAAAGGTTGTGTTTTTCTGTTTTCCAGGTGAATATAAAATATCCACAATATGTGAAGAAAACATACAAAGATCTGTGTAGTTTAAAAATCTCCTTGGGTGATGTATGGCAATTTTTTTTTTCCCAAATACAAAAGCAAAAGAAGAGATGGAGCTATCCATAAGATTTATATGTAGTAGACTGATTTCTTACTGGCTTCTCAGCAGGGGGAAAAAAAAAAAAAGATACTGAAGTTCAAGTTATTTCTGATTGCATTACTTGTTAACATTGATATAGCTTCTGTCTTGGGTTCAAGCAAAGTTGGATTCAACTTTATACTAATGAAAGGTCCTTGACTTCCAACCAAAATTCTTGCATTAGTCTGGGCACAGTTGCTGATAGATACAAAAGCACAGTCAAGAGACAATTGTCTAATCAGCTGGAATTTTGAGCCATTAGGATTTAATTTCCAAGCACATTCAGTGTGCATCCTGGCATGTTTTATTAGGCTATTATTTCTTTTCTCTAGCAAAGTTATTTAAGCACAGAATCCAGCATGATCAATACAGTGGCAAAGATTACTTGCTGTAATGAATCAGAGGCTTTTTTCCCCAACTCATCCATGCATTCCAGCAAGCATAGTGTGAAACTGCCCTAAATTTCAACAGGCACCTAACTGAACAAATACAGAATGGAAACTTGATCACAGCCTTGTGGAGAATAATCCTGCCCTGACCACCCACTGTACGAATACTGAACTGACTTGGAACTGTGCAAAGTTTCAAATATCTTTTCCCAATTCTCTGCATTTTTACTATTATAATTGCAGGGCACATTCAAACATTACTAATTCACATATAGCAGAGTGCAGTGACCCCAGCTGTTTTAGCAGCAGCATCTCCTTTCATACACAACTGCAGGCTTTCCTGCTGCTGCATTATAGTTATGATTTTCATAAATAATAATAATACACTTTTAAAAAGCTTTCTTTCCTTCTCTTAGAATCATAGAATGGTAGGATTGGAAGGGACTTCAAGGATCATCTAGTTCCAACCCCCTGTCATAGGCAGGAACACCTCCCACTACTACAGGTTACTCAAGGCCTCATCCAACCTGGCCTTGAACACCTCTTGTACAATAGGAAAGAGCAGTTTAAGAAATATTAATATATTTTAAATAATGTATTACTTCCCACTGTAAAATTCCATATCAAACTCAATTAGCAGTGAGTGAAACATCCCTGAGAATAGGTAATGTTTCCTCAAGTGGAAAATGACAGGGCATCAATAAATTATGTTTGAAAACTTCTTGCAGCTCTTTAGCTCCATTTTATCATTAAAAATCCTTTGTTACAAGAGAGCTGGTTCTATCTTACAGTAAACTGATGTTCACATTCATAAATGTTTCCATTCCCACCACAGACATATCCTGCCTTTGTGGATCGTTCTTTTGCAAAGCTTCATGCTGGGTAACAGAGGCAGAGAAGCAAGATCCCTGTCCTTGGCACTGTTCTGAGGGAAAGTAGTGCATGTTTGACATGCTGTTCCTTACAACAATCAAAGTTTTCAAACACAGCTTTTGGTTCAAAGGCTGTTCCAGTGTTCTCATCACCAACCTCTCGCTCGGTGCCTCATGACTCATCTGCTCCGTGTCCTGGAAACTGAGGAGGGCGCTAAGATGTGTTTAGGGTGATGAAAATGTCATTAAAGGAGATAAGACAGAAAAGGCAAAAAGTAACTTTAACTTGAAGTGTAAAAAAATGTATGAGCAACCCAGCTCTGAGAACATTTGTTTCCTTATTTCATTTTTCAGAGTATCTCAAAGAACATCTTCCAAGTGGATGAATTCCTGGCTAGAGAGACAGCAGCGATAGCTTCGCTATTGTTTCAACTCCATTCCTGTTTTCAGTTGCCCCAAAGACTGTGCCCATCAACACAATTTGTTTTACAAACCAACCACCCAACCAAACAATACTTTTCATTTCATAGAATCACAGAATTGTTTTTCTTGGAAAAGACCTCTAAGATCAAAGCCCAACCATTCTCAAACACTACTGAGCCTGGGGCTAAATCATGTCCCTCACCAACTCTCTTAAACACCTCCAGGGATGGAGATTCAGCTGCCTCCCTGGGGAGCCCATTCCAGTGTTTGAGAACACTTTCAGTGAAGAAGTTTCTTATAGTCAACTTAAACCAAATCAGCAAAGTATTTTGCCCAGCAATACTGGAGCTTATTTTTCTATTGCATGCTTACATGTGCTTTGTAAATTAGCTTTTAATTATCAGTTGATATCTAATTCATTTAAATACTATGAATTTGCAATCCAGTTTGTCTCTCCAGATATGGACAAACCTACAATAAGTGAGAATTATAGTATCATTAAATTAATACCTTCCAACGTGGCATTAACAGTTCAAATGACAATGCAGAAGTGCATCAGCTGACTCTGAAATAATTTTTTAGCTGTTAAAGCATGGATCACTTGTTAACACTACTTAAGGAATACAACTTGCACTATTATTAATCAACTACATTATTTGTTAGTCCTATTTCATAACTAAACCTTGATTTCACTGTGGAATTTTGCTGTGCATGCTGTGGAATGCATCTTAAAATTCAGATTTTCTTGTTAGATAAGAATAGATTCCTCCTGGTGTACTGCATAATTTATCTGGTTTGTAGAAACAGTTACAAACAGAAACTATTTGTCTGACCAGGGAACATCTGTAAGAGATGTGATGAAATCTTAGTAGCAAGAAATAAACTATTTATGAAACAGCCAGAACTGGGGGAGAGGACTGTCAGATTCATAAAGAACTTGAAACTCTATTTTTTTCCCACTAGAACAAGAGAAAAACCACATGCAAATATCTCTGTTCTGCTCTACATAACTGGACTCTAATCAGCTCAGTTACAGTGTTTTCTGATAGTGCATCTTTGGTTAATATTGCATAACAATTATGATCAGTGTGTCATCATTTAGAGCACTATTTCTTATTTAAAATAAAAAGACAAACTTTTTTTTTCCAAAGAAATATTTATGAAATGCTGTCAAGAATCCAGTAGCCTTCTCCCAATGTTAGCTTAGACCAGGTGCATTTAATTTCATGCCAGTCTTTTGGTGATGGATGATTGGAAAAGACAACTTGCTGCTGGGGAGGGCTGCAGAGAGAGCATTGTAGAATGAGAGCAGTGCTTTGCCACACAGGTTGGTAAGTGAAAGAAACCAAATCAACAACATTGTGGCCAGTGATACAGAAAGCTGCAAAGAAATCTGAATGGATTACTACACAGTGGATCACACTAAAACCAGAATGGAAACCCTTTTAAGAAATTGCATGTGATGGGCTAGTTTTGTCACCATTCACCTGACACTGTGAAAAGAGAGCTTCAGCAGCTGCTTTCTAACTATAGGGTCCTATAACTGATGTGAAAGAACTGCCTAACCTTTAGCATGACAAGGTGTTAATGATGCCAACAAATCTCTCTCGATCTTTATGACATATCAGGAGACTCACAAATCCATGACAAAACTCTAGACTGTCTTGGTAGTGAACCTCAGTAACAAGCCAGGTATTAAAAAAAAAAAAACAACAACTAATCCTCATAAACACACTTTTGAAATTCCCTGTGATAAACAGGCGGTCAGGATCCAATTACTTACAATATATTAGCAAAATAATTAGAAGGTCACTGCTAAGAACTCTCTGGTAGGAAGAAGCCATGCACTGTGTAAGAAGGCCAAGTATAAGGTCCTGCACCTGGGTCAGCGCAACCCCAAGCACAGCTCCAGGCTAGGTGGGGAATGGCTGAAAGCAGGAAAAGGACCTGGGGGTCTGGGGTGATGGAAAGCTCAAGATGAGGCTGCAGTGAGTGCAGCCCAGACAGCAACTGTGTGCTGGGCTGCAGCAAGAGCAGTGTGGGCAGCAGGGCAAGNTTGGGGCTGTGCAGCCTGGAAAGGAGAAGGTTTTGAGACCTTGGAGTGGCCTTCCAGGATCTGAAGAGGGCCTACAGGAAGGCTGGGGAGGGACTATTGACAAGGTCTGGCAATGCCAGGACAAGGGGCAATGGGTTTGAATTGGCAGAGGGGAGATTTAGACTGGATGTTAGGAGGAAGCTCTTTGCAGTGCGGGTGGTGAGACACTGGCACAGGTTGCCCAGGGAGGTTGTGGCTGCTCCCTCCCTGCAGGTGTTCAAGGCCAGGTTGGAGGAGGCCTTGAGTGACCTGTGCTAGTGGGAGGTGTGCCTGCCTATGGCAGGGGGTTGGAACTGGATGAGCTTTGAGGTCCCTTCTCACCTTACCATTCTACAATTCTATGAATTATCCAAACAAGCAAAATCAAAAGAATTGCTTTCATAACTTAAAACGTAGGTAGCTTACAGTGTATTACTGTAAAACTTCCAGTTACAATGCTTGGTTATACTAAATTCACTCTTCCTTCTTAAGATTTCAGATATTTTTTCCCTCTTCCTGCTCTTATTGGAAAACTCTTGGGGCTTCAGCAGTTTGCACCATAAGCTGACTCACAGTTTAACCTATTACTTGTGCTAGCTTAGTAATTTATCTTAGCCACATTTTAACACCCTCTTGATCATATCTCACTCCTGCTTTCTGTTTTGCCATGTTATATGAGTCAGCCTCTTCCATCCTCCTCTGCAAGACAGGTTCTCCATCTCCCTGGTTGTCTGTTTGTTACACCTCTGCCACTCTGAATTAATCTCTCAATTTCCAACCTGATGAGCAAAGTGTCATAAACTAAAAAGAGATGTCATAGGCTCTGATCCCTAGACAGCCAAACTGCCTGACAGTCACCACTCCAGATCTAGAGCAGCAGGAGTTCAGTCCAGCAGTCTTACCAAGTCCACAGGAATACCAATCCTTCAAAGCCATCCTCACCTCTCACTTCAGACACTGCAACAGCTCAGCCTCTGAGGGCTTCAGACACAGGACCTGCATGGCCCAGGAGTGGAAGAGAAGCTGCAGTACCACACACAAGTCCACACACTGTAGCACACATTGGGCACCAGAGCCTCCCCAGCTCAGGCTAGCAGAGAGGAGCAGCCCTGCTCCACGTGCCAGCCTCGCTGCTGTGCAGTCAGCCACATCGCGGCCACGTGGCTGTGCCACTGTGCACCTCTGTCAAATCTACCTTGAGCACTGTGTAAAGTCAGACTAAAACTATGTCATACATGTAATTAAAGTACCTAAGAATGCTGCTCAACTGCAGTGCTACATTTCTGAATCTAGGGTGGACCCATCTCTCTTGTGTCTCCAGTGCTACAGCTTAAGATACTCATCAGACAGGGAGAGAGTTCCAGTCAAACCCTTCCTGTATCCAAGGCAAAGTGAGGATCTTTTTTTAGATCAGCTACCACACTGACATATGAATTTCTAAGATGACTGGTTGGTGTTTATCTTCCTTTCTGGACTCTAAAAACAAAAATAAAATTCAAAGTAAACAATCTCCCTCAAAATTTGTTAGGCCAGAGAAAAAGAACACGTGAGCATGAATTCATAGGCACTAAGTAATTAAAATACCATATGTTGCTCTGGACTGGATGTGAAACTGGCTTCTGCCCTGGGATGCAAACAATGCTAATGTGAAGAGAAAAATCAGACCATGTTTTGGAGACTCTTAAAACAATTTTGATATGCTTGACTGTCAGACACACACATAAAGTCTGGCAAATACAGCAGAAAATTATACAGAACTGAAATGGTTTTGCCTCTTCAATCCAGTATTTCAACCTTTTTGAGCATGAGTGTAATAGGTGGGGTACATCTGCTCACCATCATCTGCACTATTTCCTATTCATGGTGAGAACAGATGGAGCCTCAGTAATCCTCAGCAGATCTTATTGAACTATGTTTTGGAATAACATCAAAACTGGAACACAGTATTTCATTGATGGAAAAAAAACCTCGGTTACTGGCAAAAACAAAAGGACAAACCACAAAAAATGGTGTTAAAAGAAATTCATATTGCTCTGCAGCAATTTATCCCACTGAGGTCTAGTATTTGAATTGGATGATTTATTCCTTGGATGCAGTAAAACACCAGGGCAAGCAAATAGCCACATTTAGAGAGTATTACTGTTCTAAAACTGCTGGTTAACCGAAGGAGAGGATAATCACCTCTGTCTAGTGTTTGTAGGGTTATGCATTTCAGTTTCTGTCACCTACTAGTGACATCAGCAAATTGTTTATTTTTTTTTCCAAGTAGCTCAAATGTAATGCACAACGCACAGTTATCCTATTCAGACAGAAACTCAGGGAATGAAATGCAATCCAGCCTACCTTTGTGGTCCAGAGGAGGGCCACGAAGATGATCAGAGGGATGCAGCAGCTCTGCTATGAAGACAGGCTGAGAGAATTGGGGCTCTTCAGCCTGGAGAAGAGAAGGCTACCAGAAGACCTTAGAGTAGCCTTCCAGGATCTGAAGGGGGCCTACAGGAAGGCTGGGGAGGGACTACTGACAAGGTCTTGCAAGGACAGGACAAGGGGCAACGGGTTTAAACTGGCAGAAGGGAATTTAAACTGGATGTTAGGAGGAAGCTCTTTACAGTGAGGGTGGTGAGACACTGGCACAGGTTGCCCAGGGAGGTTGTGGCTGCTCCCTCCCTGGAGGTGTTCAAGGCCAGGTTGGAGGAGGCCTTGAGTGACCTGCACTAGTGGGAGGTGTCTCTGCCTATGGCAGGGGCTTGGAACTGGGTGATCCTTGAGGTCCCTTCCAACCTTACCATTCTATGATTCTACCTTAACTCTTCTGTCTCTTTTCTTGTGCTTCCAAGAAAGTTTGGAACAAGGCATAACTGTGCACATTTGACTTTTTTTTTTTAAATCACCAACTCCCAGCAGTTTCATCTCCCACAAAGCAGGAATTTAATGAGCTACATGGAGAAGAAAGCACTTCTGCCCTCAAGTCCTGTGTATGGGTGCAGCAGGTTGCCAGTTAACCATCTGGCCCAACGCAAGGTCTGTGTTTTCCAGGCAAGAAAAACATCCAGCCCACGTGTCACATTTAGAGACAGAGAGCAGCTAAATAAATGAGCATTCTGTCAATGCATAACAACAAACCTTCAAGTACAGCTTATTGACTGTGTCTGATTACATGTTCCTAAGAGCCTTGTTACAGCCAATAAAAGGCATGTGAGGAATGACAGTGTTCTTCTCTCAACACATTTCCACAGAGAGAAATTTATAAATTACAGTCACTAAAATTTCAATGTAGCATTTACAGTAATCTTTAAATATAGCTCTTTCCTATGCAGTCACAAATCTGAAGGCAAGCACTTATTCTAGATGAAGGATTTGAACAAATCCTACTTCTTTTTGAGGTTTCCATTTTGCAAACCTACACAGGATAAATGGCAAGAGGGTAATTAGAAGAAAAGCTGTCATATCTGGCCCTGAATCTGCAACTGTTCCTGTTGCAGCAGAGCAAATAGAGCTTGCTTATGAAAAACAGCTTACTGAAGTTACAAGGCCTTTAAAAATAAATTAAAAAAAAAATACAAACAAGAAAAAGCTAAGAAGCAGAGTCTTGAAAGGAGACATGGCTAGATAAACATGAGGTCTGTAAACATTCTATATAATAATTACAATAAATAACAGTTGTGTGCACTTATCCCTACGTATCTGGCCTGTACCTAAGCAGACAGGCAGAGACCATAAATAAGGTATGTTTAGAAGCTGAGTTTTACACAGATTAACCAACCTGTCTGTGCCCAGGTCTCTTGCTGCATTAGTTAATACTGATCTTTCCACACCCACTCCTGCAGTTTCGGTTATGTCAGACGCTGTCTAAATGCCACATCATGCAGCTGCAATTTCATAACTTCACAAAAACACCTAAAAGGACCATTAGGAAGGTCATTTAAATCTCTTGTAAGAGAGTATGGAATGAGAGAGTAGAAGATGAAGCACTTCTTACTTGAAGTGACTGAATTTGCAATAAGAAATTAACCTCCTTTCTGCCAAGGTCCATTTGGCTTCTTTCATATATTGGTATTTGTTTAAAAAAACAACAAAGTGACTGTTAGGTTTATCAACACAGCAGTCTGGTATTTTTAGAGCTACTCTTAAGCATACCCAGAAATCTCATGGTTAGAACACAAAATGAGATAAGAACTGGAATAACCTAGAAAGAGACACACTTCTCATCTCCCCCTGTACAGTACAGCCCAAATTTGTACACTACTGAGATTTGAAACTATTTCCATAAGCTATTTGGAGTCCCACACTTTTTGTCTTCTCCAGAGACAGACAGTATCAAGGAGAATGTTTTCAGAAGAGTTCAGCTTTTGGGTCTGAACAGAGATCTTGAATAAAGGACTCTAGTTTAGAATTTAAAAAACCAAAACACTTTGTTGTTGTTGCTGCTGCTAGGTGTCTGCATGCATGCAGAATACCTCATTAATATCAGCTGTTAAGTGAGCCCATGAATGCTAAGAGGACTTAACAACAGGGAAAAAAAGTAAATCACTCCAGTTACCAGAGAGCTAAGTCTGAAATTAAACATGAAACATTTTATAACAACCTAAAATGTACACTTACAACAATGAAATTGCCATTCCCTCAGTTCTAGTATCATTTAGAAACAGAACATTGGCTTTGTGCAAGAGCAATGCACTTGATACCTCTTTTTTTTTAATTAGAGTTTTAGCAAAACTTTTACCTTGAATATTTCAATTTTAAAAGTTACGGTTTGAGGATTCTTTGAGTAAATATAGAATTTAAATTATTCACCTATTTGGGGAACAGCAGCTACAGAAACTGAGCCTAGGCTTTCAACTCAGAAGGGCTCAATGAGGGCAGTTGCAGAAGTTACTTCACTTCGCCCTGTTCCACTTACAAGCTATTTAAATTTGTGTTGGTTTTGTTCCTGATCTTAGAAAATAAAATAATTCTGGATGCAAAACTGATTATTCTCTATTTTACAACTGGAAAAAATAATATTTTCCCACATTTTTGCTTAAGTCCATAAAATGAAATAATGTGATACTGGAGCTCCCCTGCCTTCCATTTCCTAATATTCTTTCTTCCTCCAGCTGGCTTTAGCATTCTCTGTGGCAGCCAGTATCTTCTTTTGAGAGCTATACATTTCAACTGGAAATATCTAGTTCTAAACAAAGTCACATTAAATGCCTTTTGCAAAAATAGATTTCTTGAGGCACACACCCAAATAGGGAATAAGTCAAACCATTCAGTGTTCCTCAGACTGAAATAGAATCAACTTCTTCATAACCTGAAGTTATTACAGCCCTCCCTGAATGCAAGGATAGAAAATTTAATTTTAGTCATTTGCAGGTGTTGCAAGTCTATACTACCTCTTAACTACCACAGAAGGAATGAGATCCATTTAATCTTCATTGTTATAATCAGAAGTCATTAACCTAAACTAGTAAGGTGTGAAATTAGTGTTGCAAGAACCTCCAATTTCAGTATATTTGCTGAGGGATTTTTAAAACTTTTTTCTTCCTTTTTTTGTTTTTTTAAGCAGCAGAGCACAGGTTAATTGTTTCAAGAGAGTTGAAGGCTGCATTTTCTACAGATTACTTAATCTTTTAATGCATTGCTTTTAAACAAGGGTATAATTTAATCCAGTTATTCAACTTTTGCCAGTGATTTCACAGTTTAGCATAACATTTGCAATTTAATTAAATATCAATAAAAT
>VWYK01018174.1:10031-21506 GCA_013399775.1 Semnornis frantzii | reverse complement strand
TGACTGGTGGAGGGGATCTAAAGACCTTGTAAATATCCACCAGTTATAAAACCCCCAGCATATAGAGCACTGTATAAACACCAAATCACTGATGGCTCTGGAGTCAACTTTTGACGTGAGAACAAGGATCTATGGATTGTATCAGCTACAGGGTCCAAGGGGTACTTTGCCCATCATCGTTCAAGGTCTTGTAATGACAGAACAAGGGGCAATGAGTTTAAACCAGCAGGGGAGAGATTTAGAGTGGATGTTAGGAGGAAGCTTTTTACAGTGAGGGTGGTGAGACACTGGCACAGGTTGCCCAGGGAGGTTGTGGTTGCTCCCTCCCTGGAGGTGTTCAAGGCCAGGTTGGAGGAGGCCTTGAGTGACCTGTACTAGTGGGAGGTGTCCCTGCTTAGGACAGGGGGTTGGAACTAGATGATCCTTGAGGTCCCTTCCAGCCTTACCATTCTATCATTTTATATTCTTTCTGCTTCACAACTGGAAATGTTAAGGATCTGTCAATTATTTGCCCTGCCTTATTTGATTTAGCATTGATTCTACCAAGACTTTGGTTCATTAATGGGGGGGGAAAGACATTTTTTTACCAGTGTGAATTAGATAACCAGAGCAGCAATGACCAGTTACGATAAATATGACAATCTTCAATTCAGACATTGAGGCAATCTTTAAGTTAAGCTATAGTCTATAATATAGTTGCAATAGGAGAATTAATGTTTTCAAGCAGTGCAGAAGAAAAATGGAAAATAAATCAAACAAAACTAATGGATGTCACTGGAGCGGCTGCAAGATTAACCCTGGTTCTGTTTTCTTATCTTAGTGTATCTGAGGCAAACCTCCAGCTGATCAAAAATGAATTACAAATATTTGATCACCAAAAGAAAAAAAGCCCATTTTATCTATCTCCTACTGCTGCCTGCAAAAGTGCAGCAGAATTAGAAAGCAAGCAGATTACAGAGATTTGTATCTTCACACCAGATAGGGAATTATGTTAGCATAGACAAAAATGATACATTAGCAGCTGCAGCAGCAAAGGCTTTGCTGTGCTGCCAAGCTGCACTTCCCAAAAGCACAGGAGGGCAGTTCCCCTTCACATAGGAGAGGCAACATGGGGGGAGGTGTAAATCTAAATCCCAGATATTAACTCAATCAGAATTCAGCTTTCAAAATACATACAGGCCTCAGTCAAAGAACAATGAAGACCAGCACAGGAAGGACATGGAAGTGTTGGGGTGGGTCCAGAGGAGGGCTACAAAGATACTCAGAAGGCTGCAGTAGCTCTGCTATGAGGACAGACTACAAGAGTTGGGGCTCTGCAACCTGGAGAAGAGAGGACTTCGAGGACACCTTATAGTAACCTTCCAATATCTGAAAGGGGCTACAGGAAGGCTGAGGAGGGACTATTGACAAGGTCTTGTAATGACAGGACAAGGGGTAATGGGTTTGAACTGGAAGAGGGGAGATTGAAACTGGATGTTAGGAAGAAGTTGTTTGCAGTGAGGGTGGTGAGACACTGGCACAGGTTGCCCAGGGAGGTTGTGGCTGCTCCCTCCCTGGAGGTGTTCAAGGCCAGGTTGGAGGAGACCCTGAGTGACCTGTCCTAGTGGGAGGTGTCCCTGCCTATGGCAGGGGGTTGGACCAGGCTGATCCTTGAGATCCCTTCCAACCTTACTATTCTATGATTCTATGATCAGGACAGAGGGGTTCATTCAAGCAACTCCTTCCTAGGAATGATGATTCCATGACTATAAGAAGACTGTGGCTGGCAGATGAAAGAAAGTTCTCCTCTCTCTCTACTCTATCCGTAAAGCCAAATCTGGAGTATTGTGTCCAGCTCTGTTATAATTTATGCAAAATTAATACTGATTAATTAATCTTGATATTAATATTCAGGTGAAAATCAATAAACTGTGACAAATTATTAATGGTCATCCTTGCTGGAAAACTTTAGAAGGTTCAAAGGCAGGGTTGTGGGTATTTACACACAGGCAACAGGCAATTTACAACAATTAAGGAAAACATACAAGCAATTTAATCTGTTGGAAAGGGAATCTTGCAGTCAATCTGCCACTTGCCACCTAAGGGGATTCGAGAGGCTCCTTTCTGCTGAAGCAGAAGGCACAATAGAATTACAGTACCAAATCACAATTTGAATTACCAAAAGACTTTTTAGAATATTTCCTCACAAACTAGTACCTCTGGATTTCCAGGGCTGCATTATAGTCCCAGACAATCCCCAAACACTTTGGGGGTGCTGCTCGTGATGATATGGTAGGTATTAGAGGTTTTGAGGTTTTCCCAGGGCTCTAGCAGGATGCTGGGGTTTAGATGGTCTCTCACTTGATCTTGGTTCCTTCCTGGGCAGATGGTGTGCAGGTAGACAGATGTCTTGCTGGTAGCTAATTTTTGCCTATAGCATGGAGGCAGTTAATGCCTTTCCCTGGTAAACTGAGGCATGATAAAGTTTCCAGGTGGACAAGCTTGCACATCAAAGCTTGTTAAACAGCAAAGCTGGCCTGAAACATGGGGCAGAGCAGAGCATGAGGCAGTGCATGATAGCAGAGCACCGTGAGGCAAAAGCATAATGGCAAAGAGCACCTTGGTTGTAACTTAGCTCATATTTACTAATTACCTGAATGTGGTGACTCATTTGGCCACAGAGATTCGCCAATCTGAACGTCACTTTGCCAAAACTGACCAAATTAGGTGAAACCAGGAGCTTGCTTTACCCTTACCTGGGAAAACACAGGCCATGTAACAAACAAGTGTATACATCTTGTTTTCCCACCAAAGCAGACTGGGTGTCTCCAAGGCTTTTGTCTTCCTTCCCACACTGCTCCCCACTGTGGGAGGAAAGGGATCATAAGATCACACCTGGACAAGCCAGGGCATCTATTAGGCCTATTTTGGCCTTCCACCACAAGTTCTGGGCTCCTCAGTTCAAGAGAAGGAATTAATGGAGAGAGTGCAGCAGAGGCTACAGAGATGCTGAGTGGCCTGGAGCATCTGTGAGGAGGAAGGGCTGAGAACCCTGGGGCTGTTGAACCTGGTGAAGAGCAGTCTGAGGGGGGATGTGATCAATGTTGATCAATAGCTAAAGGGTGGGAGATCAGAAAGACGGGGCCAGACTCTTGTCAGAAGTGTCCAGTGACAAGGGACAATGGGCACAAACTGAGCATAATGAAAAGCTTCTTTCCTTTGAAGGTCCCAGACCCTAGAGTAGGCTACTCAGAGAGGTTATAGAGTCTCCTCCTGTGGAGAGATTCCAAAGCTACCTGGACTTTCTGATCCTACCAACCTGCTATGGGTGACCCTGCATTAGCGGAAGGATTGGACTGGATGACCTCCAGAGACCCTCTCCAAGCCCCACCATGCTGTTTAAAGAGCCTCCACTCTGTGTCCTTGCCACCCCAGCTGATTAACTCTTCTGTATCTATTCCACTCACTTCAATTTAAATTTCATTAAATCTGCTTCTCACTGAGATGAAAGGAACTTTTATTTTTAAACACTTCCACCATGAAACTGATTTGTTCTCACCAGTATCATTATTTGCTGTGTCTGCGGAAGTCTTTCACGAAAGCCACTTCCCTGAATGTTATTTTCACAGAATCATAAACATTAAAAAGATAAAACGCTTATTATGCTACATCTGACCTCTCCTCTTTTCTGTTTCCTCAGGCTTATTTTGTAGGTTTGAAAAGGGACTTCTGCTGCTTCCACTCTGCCATTCTCACAATTCCACCCCTGTAATGTTGCAGTCAATGCCGCGCGACTCTATTACCAAATCAATAAGCAGAAGTAAATTGTGAAGAGGAAGTCGTTTTCTGAGTGCTGAGAGCTGTGTTCAGGCACAGGATAGCCATGCCTAGGTTGTGCAGTGCTCTGATCCTCCAGAAAGGTTCTCTGCCACGTGGAAACTGCCTGTATTGAATGTACAACACCTACATCCAAACTGCCTCCTGGGAGTGCTTTGTAGGAGGGTTAGTTGATCATAGGCTCACAGTATGTTAGGGGTTGGAAGGGACCTCCATAGACCTTCTAGTCCAACCCCCTTGCCAGAGCAGGACCAGAGAATCCAGCTCAGGTCACACAGGAACACATGCAGACAGAACTGGAAAGGCTCCAGAGAAGGAGGCTCCACAAATTCTCTGGGCATCTTGTGCCAGGCACCTGTCACCCTTCCAGTCACAAAGTTCTTCCTCATGTTGAGGTGAAACTTCCTGTGCTGTAAGCTCCATCCATTACCCCTTGTCCTAGAGTTTGTTACCTCCCTCTTGACCCCCAGTCCTCAGATATTTATAAACATTTATTAGATCTTCTCTCAGTCTTCTCCAGACCAAAAAAACCCCAAGGCTCTCAACCTCTCTTTATATGGCACTGCTCCAACCCCTTCATCACCTTGATGAGTGGGAAACTCTCAAGGAGAGAATTGGATATTTGTCCCATACTGAACTTTGATCTTAAAATGATTGATGATAACTTAAAATTAGTTTTTTTCCCCAGTCCATTCTCCATAAAATAAAAGAAAAATACACACACACCCCAAATAAATAAATGAAGCCTTTTCTGAAAAAGCAGTTATACAAGGGGAAGGTATCTGGTTGAATGTATGAAGGCTGAACCTTTATTCTCTTGTTAGTAGCTTGAATCACCAAATCAATTTCAGTCTAGAAAAAGGAGTAATCACTGCTGTACACTAATGGTTATTGAATGTAGCCTCCATGCTCTCGCTGACAAATCGCTGCTCTTTCCATCTGTTGAGAATATTTCTATCTCTGGGTAAAAAGCCTGAGCCACGCAGAATCCTTTCTCTAGAATTTTCTAAAACTTCAAATGTAAGATCGGAATGCTTGAGAAGTGATTTAAACTTTCTGAATTGAAAAGGTCTTTATTAATATTAATGTCCGTGATGCCGACTCTAAATGTTAACCCAGTCAATACATATTCATTGCTCTAGATAATTATGGTGGTTTTCCTCAAAGAAATAATAGAAATGAAAATTGACAGTCATGGACTTAATACTGAGAAAAGGGAAACTGAGATGAAGACAAAACCACAGGTAAAAGTCATACTTTTTCTATTTTTTTTTTCATGACAGCCAAGGTTGAGAGATAAATGACATGAGGAAATTCAAAGCATAGGTGGCCCCAAACTACAAGAAGATGTAACTGAAGAGTTTCACAGACTCAAAATAAATAGATTTTGAGAACAAAAGATAAGATTTCTGTCATTATTAACTGAACAAAATTGCTATCAATAATTAATCTGGCAATTTTCTTAGAACAGGACTGAAGAATCTTCCCTCCAAAGAGAAAGAAAAGGACTGCAAATATGAGAAACACAGTAGAGTAACCCCAGGTTTCTTGTATTTAATGTTGGGAGCTCTGCTCTTCAAAGGTCAATATTTCTATGTGTGCTCTGAAGTCTCAAAGCTGAAGTTCACTGTCTTGGCTTTATTGTGCAAGTTACAGCTACAGATTCAAATGGAAGTTACCTGGGGAAGAAGAGGGAGAATCTTCTCCCTCCTCTCCCAACTTTGCCAGTGTTGTCTACAGGTCAATGCTATCAACAGTTCTGCACATAGCGGAACTAAAATTTGCGGCCTCAGTCATGACTGGCACCAATGGTTTTTAATTTATCATGCACAACCACAGCTACTTCATTAGTGTCAAAAATGCTCCTTCACAGGATCTCTGCTGTCACAATGGTCGGTTGGTGTCTACGGAGCAGAATTAGAGGGTTCTTCATACCCACAAAATGTATCCCAGATGCCCATCCAAACAGTGCTCACATGAGGTGTGAAACAGCAGAAAGTGAGGCTGCTTTCTTCCAACCTGTGCCAGTGTTGGCTGAGTGTTGGCACAGTAACAGAAAATCGCATCAGCATCAAGCAGAGCTGCACACACGCAGTTGGATTTGTCCTTCTGGAGAAGGGAAGGTGCCTCATTTCTGCTCATTAAGAAATCCAGTTTCCAGAGAATGCAGATGGCATTTTCAAATTGGCGCAGGAGGGAGGTGAAGCAGACAGACAAAAGCTTCCCAGGATGACATGCATGATGATGTACCAGGATGAAAACGAGAGGAGGTGTTTGGGACTGTGGGGAGACAACAACAAACACGCTGACGCTCCTCTTGTGCCTCTGACTGGACTGCAGTGGTAACCAAAGAGAGTTGTCTGGATTTGGGAGTGAGGATGATGTCAGCAACCGCAAACTTTTAACAACAACCCTGTGAGAGAGACTACAAAAGAGAAGAGGAGATACTCTGACTACTTACCAGAAGGCCTTGAGTTCTAACACAGGAGTAAACAGTTCTAATTTTTTTTTTTTTCTGCCAAGGAAGAAGGACAATCAGAAGTTGTGACTTTACTGGACTGCTAAGTGACGGCAGAGTTAAGATCACGTGAATGTGTTCTGTAGTTCAGTACTCTCTGCGTTTAGAAGTCCACATTTGAAATACTGAATTTCATGGAATTGTAGAATACTTTGTTTTTGAAGGAACCTTGCAGATCATGTAATTCCAACCCTCCTGCACAGGCAGAAACACCTCCCACTAGACTAGGTCACTCCAAACCTCATTCAGCCTGGCCTTGATCACTCACAGGGACAGATAATCCCTGGCTAACCTGTTGCTGTGTCTCACTTTCAGGAATTTCTTCCTTATATCTACTCTCAGCACCTTTTTTCAGTTTAAAGCCATTACTTCTTACCCCACCACTACAATCCCTGATACAGTCCCTCACTATCTTTCCTGTATGTAGGCTCCTTTACTTCTTGCCCCTAGTCCTGTCAACCTCAACCCTTGTCAGAAGTCCCTTCCCAGCTCTCCTGGAGCCCCTTTCAGGTACTGGAGGGCTGCTTTAAGTTCTTCCTAGAGCCTTCTTTTCTCTAGGCTGAACAGCCCCAGGTCTTTCAGTCTGTCTTCACAGGAGAGGTGCTCCAACCCTCTGATCATCTTTGTGGCCCTCCTCTGGACCTGCTGGAGCAGTTTCATACCAGGAGGGAACTGAATTTTTTCAGTCAGGAAAAGCAGACTGAGAGAGAAACCTTCTCACTCCCTACAACTCCCTGGGAGGAGATTGGAACAAGGTGAGTGTTGGTCTCTTCTCCATAGTAAGAAGTGGTACAATGGAAGGAAACAGCTCCAAGTTGCATCAGGCAAGGTTTAAGTTGGATATTAGAAGAAACTTTTCACTGCAAGGGTTCTCAACCGCTGGAACAGGCTCCCCAGAGAGGTGGTTGAATCCTTATGCTTGGAGATGTTCAAAACACATGTGGATGTGGTGCTGAGGGCCATGCTTCATCAACAGCCTTTGCAGAGTCAGGGAATTGTTGGACTCAGTGACCTTAAAGGTGTTTTTAAACCACAATGTTTCTGTGATTCCATGTGCAAACCTGATGCAATGCATACGCCAGTGCAGCTTTGCTCTTCAGGCAACCTGTTGAGACACCCTCAAGGTAGAACTTCCTGGTAACGGCAACCATCTCTTAAACAGTCTTTAATATAAAACCACACCAAATGGATTTCCCTAGCATTCTCTTCCTAACAAGTATTTTTCATAGTGAAGAATCCAGGCTTTACACATAAAGTAACTCCAGACAGGTTTTGACAGCTCTCCAATTATTCCAGAAGAGTATTTTTTTTGTTTGGTTGTTTGCTTCCTGATATTCCAAATTGAAACAAGCATCTTTTTTGAAACAGGTGATAGTCTAATTTAACCTGCAAGATATATCCCCTCTACGCTGCCCTAGTGAGACCCTATTTGGAGTATTGCATTCAGTTCTGGGCTCCCTAGGTCAAGTGGGACAGGGTTCTGCTGGAAAGAGTCCAACAGAAGGCTACAAGGATGCTGAAGGGACTGGAGCACTGCCCTATGGGGAAAGGCTGAGAGCCCTGGGGCTGGTTAGACAGGAGAGGAGAAGGCTGAGAGGAGATCTGAGCAATGTTTAGAAATATCTGAGGGCTGGAGGTCAGGAAGGGAGGGACAGGGACAGCCTCTGCTCACTTGTTCCCTGGCATAGGACAAGGGGAACTGGATGGAAACTGCAGCACAGGAAGTTTCACCTCAACATGGGAAAGAACTTCTTGACCATAAGGGTCCCAGATACCTGGCACAGGCTGCCCAGAGAGGATGTGGAATCACCTTCTCTGGAGCCTTTCCAGCCCTGTCTGGATGTGTTCCTGTGCAATCTGCGCTGGTTGCACAGGAACTGGTCCTGCTTTGGCAGGGGAGTTTGCACTTGAAGATTTCTGACCCGCAACAACCTCTGATCTTTTGATCCTTACCAAGTCATCTTTACAGACTTTTCAAGCAGGAGTCTTACAAGATGTCTGTGAAGAAGTAGAGAACCTTCTTTTCACAATTATCAGCTTAATTTATTATTTATAAAAGATATGAGAACTTTATTTTATTTTTAACTGTAGATTTTCATTGAAACAACAATTACTATGATAGGTACCTTTCTTTCACCACAGATTGCTGGTTCATTTCAACCATGAAAAAAACCAGCTATAAACTTTCATTTATTTTGGCTGCATTCGTCAGCTACATAGGCTAAACTAAGGAAGAAAAAAATATGGAGAAATGAATGAGTATACTACTATCAGGTGATGAAGCTACTAAACACTGATGGCTGATGAAAGCCATCAACATCAACCTGCAGTGTGCGTGAGCAGCCCAGACAGCAACCATGTCCTGGGCTGCAGCAAGAGTAGTGTGGCCAGCAGGGCAAGGGAGGGGATTCTGCCCCTTTGCTCTGCTCTCCTCAGAACCCACCTGGAGAACTGTGTGCAGTTCTGGAGCCCTCGACACAAGAAGGACATTGAACTGGTGGAGTCCAGAGGAGGCCATGAAGATGCTGAGAGGGCTGGAGCAAGCCTGCTATGAGGACAGGCTGAGAGAGCTGAGGGTCTGCAGCCTGGAGAAGAGAAGGCTTCCAGGAGACCTTAGAGTAGCCTTCCAGTATCTGAAGGGGGCCTCCAGGAAGGCTGGGGAGGGACTATTGACAAGGTCTTGTAATGACAGGATGAGGAGCAATGGGTTTGAACTGGCAGAGAGGACATTTAAACTGGGTGGTAGGTCAAAGTTCTTTGCAACGAGGGTGGTGAGACACTGGCACAGGTTGCCCAGGGAGGTTGTGGAGCACAGAATGACAGAATGTGATCACATTCTGTCACATTCTGTCATTCTGTGCTCCACAACCTCCCTGGAGGTGCTCAAGGCCAGGTTGGAGGAGGCCTTGAGCGACGCGTTCTAGTGGGAGGTGTCTCTGCCTATGTCAGGGTGTTGGAACTGGATGAGATTTGAGGTCCCTTCCAACCTAAACCATTCTATGATTCAGTGATAACCTGCAGTCTGACCATCAGCCTGCTGTGACAGCTGCCTACAAGATCAAAGCTGTCAGGCTGCAACCAGATCATGGCTCATTTGAGTGCCGCTAATTTCTGTTATAGAAGGAGCTGATAAACTACATTTTAAAAAGCCTTTTGCTGCACTGGCAGCACAAATTAGGCTTTCCATTTATTCTGGGACTCTAAGTGCAGCAGTTGCTATAGTAACTGTATATATCTCGAGCAGTAAATAATTGTGTTAAATGGCTAAATAGTAAATAGGTTTGTGGTTACTCTGCTGCTGAGGAACTTGGATATGCCGCATTTGTGACTGTACTTGTCAAGATCATCTGAACAGTGATCACAACATGTCTCATAGGGAAGCCAGAAGTCTTTCTTAATGAGGCTTGCCATAGAGCTGTGCATGGAGTGAACTACTGAGAAATGTCCTGAAGTTGAGAAATTCAGAACGAATGCTGGGCTAACAGGAGTGTTTGCTGCGACATGCCACAGTGCTCCCCAGCACGAGCATCTGCCGCCACAGACTACACTGCCCTGCAACAACAGTGTCTGCTCTGCTGTTCCACAGTGCCCTGCAACAGCAGTGTCTGCTCTGCCATTCCAAGATGCTCTGCAACAGCAGTATCTTCTCTGCCATTCCACACTGCCCTGCAACAGCAGTGTCTTCTCTGCCATTCCACACTGCCCTGCACCAGCAGTGTCTGCTCTGCTGTTCCACACTGCCCTGCGACAGCAGTGTCTGCTCTGCTGTTCCACACTGCCCTGTGACAGCAGTGTCTGCTCTGCTGTTCCACACTACGCTGTAACAGCAGTGTCTGCTCTACTGTTCCACACTGCCCTGTAGCAGTGTCTGAACACTTAGACACACATAAGAGACATTTTAGTACCTGAAATGATTTTGAGTATCTCATGTTTCAGAAAGACACACTTGCTTAGTTAGATGTCAGCCACCCTCTATTTTAAGGGGCAACATCCTCTAACCAACCCAAGTGAAGTTCAAAGCAGATACTGCTGGAAAGAGTTCAGACCAGGTTTACAAAGCAGGGAAGTCTGATAGCTTTCCATTTCCATGGCCCAGCTGGGTCTCCAGTGAACAGTTTGCTGAGTGGAGCATGGTTGCCAGCTCAGCATAGGCAGCACTTTCAGTCAGAACCTAAGAACTGCTCATGGTCTTACATTTTCAAAGGAGGCTTTATTTTATCAAAGCCTGAGCAACTAGCCTCTCCTGTTTCCGTTTTTAAGTCATGTTTTCTAGTGTTTGTTTTTCTTCTTTTAATTCTCTTTCAACTAGTTTTATCCTGGTGAGAGATGGAGCTTGGATTTGAGGAAGAACTTGCATGACAACTGACTCTTTCCTGTTTCCTGAAGAAAAATCAGACTCCCACATTCAGTGGAACGTTTTCCTCTCTGAGCATTTTAAAACATTAGTTCATTCAGAGAAATCTGACAGGATATAATGGCCTCCTGTGATTCTAATGAAAATAAGTAGTCGGTTAGAAATGAGCCATTATTAGAGTATAAGGCAGAAGGTGTCACTGCCCAAACACAGACAAACTCCACCCAGTTCTCAGATCTCCCTATCCACTGCAGAATTGAAGATTAAATTCATATTGATTACAAACTAACTTGGCTGTTGTGTTGTGCTGTGTTGTGTTGTGTTATGTTGTACTGTGTTGTCATATGTTGTGTTATGTTTTGTTGGTTTGTCTTGTGTTGTGTTATGTTGTGCTATCTTGTGTTGTGTTGTCTCATGTCCTGCACCTAGGTAGGCACAATCCCAAGCACAGATACAGGCTGGGTGGCGAATGGCTGAGAGCAACCCTGAGGAAAAGGACCTGAGGGTCTTGGGTGATGAAAAGCTCAACATGAGCCTGCAGTGTGAGTGCAGCTCAAACTGCAACCAAGTCCTGCATCAAGAGCAGTGTGGGCAGCAGGGCAAAGGAGGGGATTCTGCCCCTTTGTTCCGCTCTTGTCAGACCCGACATGAAGTCCTGTGTGCAGTTCTGGAGCCCCCAGCACAGGAAAGACATGGAACTGTTGGAACGGGTCCAGAGGAGGCCACAAAGATGCTCAGAGGGCTGCAGCAGCTCTCCTATGAGGACTGGCTACAAATGTTGGGACTT
>VWYK01018172.1:0-14223 GCA_013399775.1 Semnornis frantzii | reverse complement strand
TCTCCAGCAGGTCTCTGTCTCTCTTGAATTGGGGAGCCCAAAACTGGACACAGTATTGCAGGTGTGGTCTCAGCAGGACAGAGGAGAGGAGGAGGAGAACCTCCTTAGCCCTGCTGGCCACACTTTTCCTGATGCCCTCCAGGATGCCATTGGCACTTTTGGCCCCAAGGCCACATTGCTGCCCCATGCAGAATTTTCTGCCCACCAGCACTCCAAGGTCTTTGTCCATGGAGCTGCTTTCCAGGATGGCAAACCCTAACCTGTACTGGTACCTGTTGTTATTCCTTCCCGGGTGCAGGATCCTGCACTCGTATTGTGTTTCATGAGGTTTGCCTTCGCCCAGCTCTCAGCCTGTCCATGTCTTGTTGGATGGCAGCACAGCCTGACAGGGCCTCAGCCACCCCCCCAATTTTGTACCATCAGGCAGCTGGACAAGGGTGGGCACATGTGCCTTGCACATCTAAGTAGTGTCAGTTGTACAGTAAGGGTTTGAAGACAGCAGACTTTGCCCAGTTCTGAAATGTTGCACTGCAGCCCCCAAGGAGACAAATCTGCGACTGGGATCCCTGGGTTTTTATGCTCAGCCTACACTAGTTCTCATTGCTTTACTAAACCAAGGAAAGAATTACACATGTGGATGGCAAGGGAAACGTTGCCTCCACTTCAGAAAAGAAGCACAGCAGAAAGAATCTGTCCTTATTAAAAGAAAAGAAAACATTTTGCCTAAAAGCTTAAACCTCATCACACTTTCCGACAGAGGCTTGGACTAAGGTGTATGGGCTGAGCTACCTCCATACTGGGCTCTCATGGACCCTGCAGATCTTCTCCCACCACTGTGAATCTCTGCAATTCACACTTTGCATACACTCAGCACAAGGCTCCTTCCAAAAGCAGTAGTCTCTTTAAAAAAAAATAAAAATATCCCCAGTGTGTATTCTCCGTGCTGCAGATGAAGGAGCTAATCCAGCCCTTTGTAGTTGCCTCTCTTCCAGGCTGTTATAATGGCAAAGACAGGAACAGACAGCAAGGGAACTTTTCCTTCTGTGCCCTTTGTTCCTTTGCTAATTGAGCACCCAGAGTTCACAGATGAGAGAAGCATAAAAGAGGGAAGAAAGACCAAAGACAATTAGGTAGATTAGACAGACAACTGCTATTGGAACAAGGACACAAAAGGTCAGAGAGGGGAAAAAAACAAAAAGACAGCAGAAGGGGGAGAAACTAAGATGAGCTGGCTTGAGACTTGCATTTGCTCATGAAGGACAAGGAACAAGGTCAGGAGAGAAAGCAGGACGAGGCTATGGGTGCCACCGGCTGCAGCCTCCGGAGTTGCAGAGGGCACAAGCAGCCAAACAGTCCAGCCCGCTGGGTGGGCACGGGAATTGTGTCATTCCATGCCCATAAGGCCTGCATCTCTCCTCATACACTGACTGCAGAGTCACTTCTGCCCCTTCTTCTCCTCTCCCTTCTCCCTTCCAGGTGGCACGGGGGAGTAAGTCCTGGTTTGGCTTTGACAATGCTGTCAGCTGGAGCCTGGAGTGGCCTAGCAGAGGCCAGGCGCTGCCAAGCCCAATTTTAGATGTGTCACTTGGCATTAATTGTCAGCACCTTTAAGATATAAAAGAAACCTTTTCTTCAAGTTATCACAAGAAAAACACACAGTTGATCTACGTAGAGCAAGTGCAAAGATGTTTTGTACTGTAATAATAATAATCATGTGGAATATCTGGGCTAGAAAGTGTACTATTGTTAAAGTGTCAGTCAGGAGCCTTGTTACGCAAGGCTGGAACATCACATCCATCCATTACAGCCTGCTCTGTCACTCAGATGTGTTGTTCTGTACAAATCTAGCATCAATTTGATTTTTAAATTGGCAGAGGCTGTAAAACATTCTTCTGCTGTGATCTAAGTTGCTGTTGATATCAGAATACAACACACATTTCTGCTCAGATCTGCTCCTGCATAGCACTGATGGGAGAACATCAACAGCCACTTGAAGCCCTCCTTGCTACACGCCGCAGGTGCTCTAACCCCAGCCAGCAACCCAGCACCACCCAGCTGCTCACCAGCTCCTCCTCCCTCTCAGTGGGATGTGGAGGAGAAGCAGAGAACTGTTTTGGTTGGAAAAGCCCTTTAAGGTCATGGAGTCCCAACCGCTCCTTAATTCTACCAAGCAGACTTGGCATACACAACAGCTTTGTGGAATGCTTCGGAGGGGGTGACAGGATTTTGAAATCCACAGGAGCTCCAGAGGCAAGTTTGAACAAATTGCTGCTGAGATGCTATCACCAATCTCATTGCCACTCGGGGCGTGTTCAAACAAACTGCTACTCAGATGGCATCGCCCAGCTTTTTTCCACTTGCACTGCTGCCCTAACACCTACAGTCACAACACCTACAGCCAGCTGTTAAGGGGAGCTGCACTAAACCAGGCCAAGCCCACAGCAGAGGCAGGGAAACACCAGGGCAGCAGAAAGACTTGTAGGGAGCTGGCAGTTCTCATGAGAGTTGCTGCTGAGGCCTGTTTGGGGCCCCAGCAGTCGTGGCCACCTCCACACCTATAAAACACTGCCTCGGGAGCACCAGCAACCAGGAGCAGTGCAACCAGAGCAGGCAAACACGAGCACGGCATGGCAAGTTCAGCTGGTGGTCAGCACTCTCTCGTAGGTTAGCTATGAGCACAGCATTCAGGACAAAGACCCTCAAGTACATAGAAACACATCCAAACCATGGAAATGAGAGGTAAAACAGACCTGCTCCTAGTTTTATGGAAAAGTATACATACAGAAACTGCAATTGGATGAGTCCCAGGTTAATTTAGCTGTCTTTAACAATATTCCACACAGCCTTAGCAGGACACTGCTAGGAATGACTGATTCTGCCTTGAAAGGAAAGAGAAATGGCAAAATAATCACAGATTACCAAAAGACCCAAAGAAATTAATGTTTGAAATTAATATCAGGGGGAATGTTTTGATCGAACTACACCACTTCTGTTAGACTGGAGTAAAATGACAGGCAGTGCATTTGCAAAGCCATTCACAAGCTGTTCCAGCTGATTACAGGCCTGAAGACATTACCCTCAGGTTCTCAGCGGAAATTCTGTGCTTTCTACAGAGACCTTGTCCTTACAAAATAAAGCAATTACATAGAGTAGCAACAGTGTGGCCAGCAAGAACAGGGCAAGGATCGTCCCCTGTGGGGAGGCCACAGAGAGTCACAAAATGTTAGGGCTGGAAGTCACCTCCAGAGATCACAGAGTCCAGCCTCCCTGCCAAAGCAGGTGCGCCCAGGGCAGGGCACACAGGGACATGCCCAGGTGGGGCTTGAATGTCACTGGATTCAGTTTTGAGATCCCCATTCCAAGAAGGACATTGAGGTGCTGGAGTGTGTCCAGAGAAGGGAAGCAAAGCTGGGGAAGGGTCTGGAGAACAGAGCTGGGGAGGAGCAGCTGAGGGAGCTGGGGGAGGGTGTTAGTGTGGAGAAGAGGAGGCTGAGGGAGACCTCATCGCTCTCTACAGCTTCCTGAAAGGAGACTGCAGTGAGATGCTTCTTGGTCTCCATAGTAACAGGTGATAGGACAAGAGGACATGGCCTCACACTGAAACCAAGGGAGGTTTAAGTTGGATCTTGGAAGAGAATTCTTCACTGAATTGGTTCTCAAAGCCTGAACCAGGCTGTCCAGGGATGTGGTTGAATCCCCATCCTTGAGGTGTTTCAAAGAGGCAGAGATGTGGTGCTGAGGTAGAGATTGGTTGGACTGGATGATCTTGAAGGGTTTTTCTAAACAAAATTATCCTCTGGTTCTAGACATACATAAACCTTCCAATAAAACAGAACAGATGCAAGATGTTCCTGTGGCTCCACAAACAGCAAAACTGAAACATGAAACTAAGTTTATAGAGCAACTTAAGCTAACAAAAAAATATATACATTAAAAAACAAAACAAAACAAAAAATCACTTAACCCAAATTTAAATGCAGATGTTACCACCTAAATCCTCCTTTTCCTCTAGGATGCACCCTTCCCAAATTAGTATCTCCAAAGAAGTCTCCATCTTGGTTGATTTTCAAACATCTGGCAATAGTCATGGGATACAGGACATTAAGTTTCACAGTGACAGTCAAATGATAATCCCCATTTTCACAGAATACAGGCTGCTAGGAGTTGCAAGGCATCTCTGGAGATGATTTAGTCTAACCCTTTTCTACAGCAGGGTCTAGAAAAGGGTCAAGAAATCTTCCTTGGGAGGCTCCAGGGATACAGTAACCTCTCAAGGAAGGCTTTGTTCCTTATGTTCAGGTGGAACCTCCTGGGTTCCAGGCTGTGCCCATTGTCCCTCATCCTGTCACCAGGCACTGCAGAAAAGAGTCCGACCCCATCCTCTTGCCCCCCACTCTTTAGCTATTGACCAGCATTGACAGGATCCCCTCTCAGCTAGTCTTCTCCAGGCGCTACAGCCCCAGGAGAAGCCTCTCTCAGCCTCTACTTATCAGAGAGATGTTACAGCTCTTCCCTCCTCACCCCTTCCCAGTGTCTTTTTAACCCTTTGCTGCCCTTTCTTGTGATGCATGTGACTGACAAAGATGCCACATCTGTGCATTTGCCTGCTGGACAACCTCTTCCACCAAGAACCACACCAAAGCTTTTTCATGCCTAATGCAGTAGAAATGACAGCATAGACCCAGTTCTCTCAACAGCTCTGCATCTCCGCCCTTTCTTCTGGCTGTATCACGTAGGTACCAGGATTTTTTCCCTCCTCCTATGCTGTCACAAAGCAGTTGGATGTCCCAATCTTAACACTTCAAAGCATAGAAGCCATATTAATTTCTTTCTACAGCACTATGAAGCAAGCAGGTATTTTACAGCCTGGGAAATCAAAGAAAGGTGAAGTGCTTTGTCTAAAGACACTTGGAATAAATGAGTAACAAAGCCATAATTAAAATTCAACATCAAGCTTTGTGTTAATCCTCTCAACCTAACTGCCATTTTCAAAGGGCATGATTTGGAACATCAAAAATACAAATCAGCTGAGTCCTTTGCTCAATTCAGACTTTAATGATAAAATAAAAAGCTGCATTCAGCTTCTCTCTCTGTGCTGGCACGAACAATCCTCTTCCTTGGGAATTAAATTCATTACATCACCTGGGATTTAAAACAAATATTAGAAAGGAGACCAAGTCACAGTTAAAATTTCAGTTCCACATTTGATTTGGCCTCTTGTCCTGGTTTCAGTTAGAATACAACAGGTTTTGTTCAGGGCTGTCCCTGCCTAGCTCAGTCTCTGCTCAGGGCCAGCACTTCCTGAAGCTCAGGGCAGGTTGGTACAGCCAGGGGCTGCTGCTAGCAATGACAACTGATGAGGAGAGCTGCTGACAAGGGCTGGGCCGCAGACCAAGAGCACTGACACATCTTGTGTGCCACCTTGGGCTGCAGACGAAAAGGCCACAGCTGTGGGGAGGAGCAGATAGTTCAGGTGACCCCAAACTGCCCAACAAGGGATCCCAGCCCATGAATGTCATGTTTGGTGTGAAGCTGAGGGGTCACCAAGGTCAAGCCTCTTCTCTAATGGCCAATGTCTGAGGAAGACTATCTTTTCTGCCTTCAATCTCAATCCATGAGTTCCTGAATGCTGTTCCAGAATCCAGCTCCTCAATCCAATGCCCCTCTGCCACTGAGTCCCAGTCTGGGACTCCTGTCACAGCATCAGTGGTGATGGTGACCAATTGTTACCAGGGGTTGGGTTCAGTACTGGTTTGTGTCTATTTGTGTGTTCTTCATTTATTTTCATTACAGTAGTTTTAGTTTCTTTCCCACCTCATCAGTCTCTCTCTCTTACACCCTTTCTTTTCATTTTGGAAAGGGAGAGGGGTTCATGGAGAGCCTCTGCCAGTCATTCAGCAGCCAGCCCAGCCCTGACCCCTGCCTGCTCCCTCTGTGTACTCCCATGAAAGCAGACACAGCCCAAGTATGCCAGCAACCAGCTTCCACCAGGCTGACTTAATTAGGCTGCTTTCAATGCAGAGGTGCAGCACCTCAGCAATTAGGAGATCCTTAATACAAGAGAGCACAGCAGCACCTCCAGAGTCTGCCTAACCTCTAGGCACAGGCACAGCTCCCATCACAGCTAATGGCAGTCACATGAGTGCACCCAAGACAGAAGAGACCCATTAAACCCCACACAACCCCCCCACTCATCTCCGGGTCACTCTTGAGGTTAAACATTTGTAAAGCTGTTTATGAACAGGACTCACTAGGTATGCACAGCAGCTACCTGCAGGTTAGGACAGACCCCTGAGCAGCTAAGGCCACGGGAAATGTCTGCTTTAAAAGCAGGTCCACATTTCAAGTAGTGACACAGAAATTCCAGAGTGCTTTTCTGTAGGCAGGGAGAACATTTTTCTATCATCTCCTGAAAGAATGAGAAGGATAGAAATGACAGAGGTTAGTTATGAATAAACACCTTGGACAAAGGTATGCTCCAGCTTTTCATTTTCCTTCCCTCCCCCATGTTCCCTTCCCACTTCAGTCCCTCAGCTGTGGCTTTCTGCTTCAGGAAGAACACTGGCTGCAGTGACTGAATTCCTCATCCCTGCAGCCTGCTAGGGAGACACTCCATGTAAGAGTTTGACTAGTGAATCACCAGCAACCACAATTCAACCACTGCTGGCAGGAGGAAGGGTTGCTTGGAGTTTTTTAGAGCAAATGGTGTCCTGGGCTCATTACCCATTTCGCAGCCGCTGCAACCTTCACTACTGCAGCACACTTTCTAAGCAGCCATGCCCCTTTCTAGCTTAGAAAAATGCTAAGGCTTTAAAATCAGTCTCATCAGTAGTGAATTCACTGCCTTCAGCCACGCTGAGTCCTGTAGGAAAGAGATTTCCCACCAGCCAGATAATTTCCATGTGAACACAGCAAAGGTAAAAACAAGGAGAAATGCAAGTGTCAGATGAGTGCAGAAATAAGGAGAAACCTCAGACATGAACTACTCTTGTTGGTTACTGCTTCTTTCAGGAACTTAAGTTGTGCTGGTTTGAGGCTAACTGGAATATTTTAATGAGGAAAATTAGATTATAGGCTGTGAAAAGGAAACAATGGTGGTGTCTGCTTCACTCATAGGCTTGCTGAGACGTATAAGACTAAGAACACAAAACATAGATAAAACAGAGTCAGGCTCAGAGAGTCTCGGTCTCTCTGGCTTCTTGCCTTCTCCTCTCTGCTGAATAACCCAACTCACCACTTGGTTTCTAACCCCCCTTGGCCATCCTCCAAACTCACCTTGCATGTAAGGCAAACCCTGGGGTAAGGCAGAGGGGTGGGGAGAAGGTGGAAGGGTGGTTGGGAGCCCCTCCTGGGGACTCTGATTTCTGGGAGGTGAATTGTGTTTCTGTATTACCTTTAACTTGTATATTTCTATAAATATTGATGTCTATTGTGTATATCTCTGCTTGTATATTGTGCTAAACTGTAAATAGAGCTTCAGTCCTTAACTTCCAGCTGCCTGAGTCTAGTCTGAGTGATTTTACAAAGTGTGGGGGGCAGGTAATTCCCAAACCATCACATACGTGCATAAAAGAGGTGGCTTCATTAACAATTACTCATTAAATGGTCTGAGGCTCATCTTCCACAACCTGTGTCAAAGCTCTTATTCTGCATCTGGGACTTGTTTAGCACTGCCTGGTTACCATTCCTGTTACAGGCTCTGCTATTTAAATTCCAGGTATTCACAGACTCACAGAATGGCTTGAGTTGGAAGGCACCTTAAAGATCATCCAGTTCCAAGGCCCCTGCCATGGGCAAGGACACCTCCTACTAGAGAAGGTTGCTCAAGGCTCCATCCAACCTGACTGAACACTTCCAGGCATGGAGCCTCCACACCTTCTCTAGGAGACATGTTTCAGCGCCTCACCACCCTCCTGGGGAAGAATTTCTGCCTAAGGTCTAATCTCAGTTCAGCTTGAAGCCACAACACCTTGTCCTATCACTCCATGCTTTTCTGCAAAGTCCCTCTCCATCTCTCCTGCAGCCCTCCTTCAAATACTGGGAGGCTGCTTTAAGGTCTCCTCCTGGAAGCCTTGCCCTCTCCAGGTTCAATGACCCCAATTCTCTTAGTCTGTCTTCAGAAGAGCTCTGATCATCTTCATGACCACCCCCAGACCTGCTCTAACAGTTTCATGTTCTTCTTGTGTGCTCCAGAGATGGACACAGGACTCCAGGTGAAGGTTCATCAGATGAGAAGGGGAGAATCCTCTTCAGTGACCTGCTGCCCACACTGCTGGGGATGTGGCGCATGATTTGGTTGGCTTTCCAGGCTGCAACTTAGTACTGCAAACTTTTGCTCAGAGACCTCTTGTCACAGCCATTGCCATCTGGAATGACAGGTCAAAATCCAGGCAAGAGCCTGGAGAACAACCTCCCACCCAGAAAGCATGGCTCCCAGAGACAGTCACAACATCAGCCCCACCAAGAAAGAGCACATTGCTTCAGTCTTGGCTTGCAGGTCCTGTGTTGCCTTTCTCTACTTTTATCACATCACACATGGTCTCACTTCACAGTATTCTAAGACATTGCAACTCCACTGCCATGGGCTGCGAACACAGCTCTTTAGAGCACCCTGCACAAGCAAGTTTTCTAAGTCAATCTGCAACAATAAACCTGAGATAATAAACAGATTCATTCAATGAGTCAACTAAATTAATTACTCCACAGCAGAAAGAAATGATTGTATGGTTTTATTTCCAAAACAAAGTCAAAACTGCTCCAAACACCTTGGGGTGGACATTAGCTCAGCATTTGGGGCTGACTGTTTTCCTTTTATTACTGGCCATAAGCCTCACACTACATTCAGTAAAAATCACTCCCAATAGCTTGGTGTGGATGTATACCAACATTTGGGGCTGATTATTTTCCCTTTATTACAGAATCATGAATGGTTTAGGTTGGAAATAGCCTCAAAGATCATCTAGTTCCAACCCCTTGCCATAGGCAGGGACACCTCCCACTAGGACAGGTCACTCAAGGCCTCCTCCAACCTGGCCTTCAACACCTCCAGGGAGGGAGCAGCCACAACCTCCCTGGGCAACCTGTGCCAGTGTCTCACCACCCTCACTGCAAACAACTTCTTCCTAACATCCAGTTTCAATCTCCCCTCTGCCAGTTCAAACACATTGCCCCTTGTTCTGTCATTGCAAGACCTTGTCAATAGGCCCTCCACAGCCTTTCTGTAGGCCCCCTTCAGATACTGGAAGGCTACTCTAAGGTCTCCTCAAAGCCTTCTCTTCTCCAGGATGAAGACCCCCAACTCTCTCTTGTAGCCTGTCCTCTCAGCATCTTTGTGGCCTCCTCTGGACCCGCTCCAACAGTTCCATGTTCTGCTTGTGTTGGGGACTCCAGAAGTGCACACAGTACTCCACATGGGGTCTGAGGAGAGCAGAGTAAAGGGGTACAATCCCCTCCCTTGTCCTGCTGCCCACACTGCTCTTGATGCAGCCCAGCACTCAGTTGCTGTCTGGGCTGCACTCACACTGCAGCCTCACGTTGAGCTTTTCATCATCCCACACCCCCAGAGCCTTTTCTTCAAGTTTGCTCTAAGCCACTCACCACCCAGCCTGGAGTTGTGCTTGGGATTGCATCGACCAAGGTGCAGGACCTTACACTTGGCCTTGTTGAATTTCATGAGGTTGGCTTGGGCCCACCTCTCCAGCCTGTCCAGGTCCCTCTGGATGGATCCCTGCCCTCTAGCAAGTTGTCTGTGCCACACAGCTTGGTGCCATCTGCAAACTTGCTGAGGCTGCACTGATTCCTCTGTCCATGTCACTGACAAAGATGTCAAACAGCACTGGTGCCAGCACTGACCCCTGAGGTACGCCACTTGTCACCGGTCTCCAGGTGGGCATTGTGCCCTTGATCACCACTCTCTGCATGCGACCATCCAGCCCACTCCTTATCCAGCAGTGCTTCACCCATCAAGTCTACGTTTTCCCATGCTTTTAGTGGTCATATTCCTTTCACTATGATGTCATTTTGTGAGGCAAAAGATCTGTCCCAGATCAAAAGTTCTTGCTTAAAATGCAGCTTGCCTACAAGATCTCCCCCTTTTTGTCAAATAAGCATCACTTCCTTCAAACAATACTTTCAAAAGAGGCATTCCTCCTTGTTAACAAAGGGGGATATTTGCTTGGAAAATGCTTTGCCGCTGCAAACCCTGACATTTAACTAGTCGTTGAAGCTGTTCTTTCAAGATCATCATTTTCACAAAGGGCTGCATCCTGTTTTGTGACACCAGAAGCAGCCAAGAGTGCTCCTCAGACAAAATAAACCTGAGCTCGAATCCATCAATCCGTGCTCATGGAATGCCCCCACGGCCTCCTTGGAGCCGAGATCCCAGCAAAGCATGGTTAAGAGCTGGGACCATCAGTGCCTTCTGTGACCTCTATTCACGGATTTGCCCAAACTAAAGAGTTCTGAAAGAAATCCACGACTCTTCGAGTAGCTTTTATGTTTAATGAACAACACTCATTCCTCTCAGCCTAGTCTTACAGTCACATTCCATACATCTCCTTTAATTTACTTCCTAGAACTGCAGTAGACAACGTTCCGGTGCAGTTTTCCTCACTAGCTGTGGAATACCTTCACACAATCCTTTTGGGGGTCACCAAAACCACTTTGGGAGCGGTGAGGGAGGACTTGGTTGTTACTAATGCTCGTCACCAACCAATCAACCACGCATCGAGCAGGGCTGGATCAAAGCTGCTGCAGAACGTCTGCTGCAGTACTCAGGCCACATTTCCGCCCTTGCCTGCCTAGCTCCTCTCACAGCCCTGTGAATCCTGCCACTAAGTGCTACATAAGCCGCTCAGTCCCCACGGGGAGCTGCCTTCCGATCCCGCGTTGCTCGGCCTTGCCACCCGGACACCGCCCCAGGCCGAGCTGGGAATCCCTCCACTGCCACACGGGCGGGCAGCAGGCAGCTACCGACGCTGGCCGAGGTGGTGATGGCGAAAACACCGGCAGGGGCGGGGACACCGCCCTCCCTCCGCCTCCCCGCTCGGCCCCGGAGCCGCCCTCTTCTCCTGCTGCCTTCTCCGTTGGCTTCTCCTCCTCACTACGAGCCGCAGATTTGCTCTTCGGCCTGTCAGTCAAGCTGTGCCGCGTAACCCGGTCCTGGAGTACTTCCTGTGGGAGCCGCTCTGGACTGTTCCCTGTCGTAATTCTCGATTGTGCCGCAGCCGCTCTAGGCAGCAAGCGCCGGCTCTATGGCCTGGCGCGGTGTGCTGCTAGGCCAGTGCCCCTCGGCCGGGGGCGGCAGCTGGGTGACGGCAGTGGGAGTCCCCGGTGTGGCCGGAGGAGGTTCCGTCCGCGCAGGCCTTTGCTAGGAAGCGGGAGGCAAGACCTCGTCGCAGCTGCACCGCTGCCGAGTCCCGGCGGCTCGGGCCCAGCGGTAGCGCAGGTCAGTCGGGACGCGGGGCGGGGTAAGGCGGGGGTGCTGCCACCAGAGCCGCTGCCGCAGCGTGGCCTGGTGGGTCTTGCCAGCCGGCAGGCCCGGGGTGGCTGGTCGGGGCGCGGCGGCGAGCCTATGGGGCTGCTTGAGCAGCCTTGGGCGCTACGCTGGGCCCTGTCGATTGAGCCGACTGTTCCTCCTCATGCAGTCTCCGGGCTCCTCCGCGTTCTCAGTCCCGCTGGCAATCTGTCTGCTGTTGCGTGCGGAGCCTGCCAGGCTGACATCTAGGTAAGTGTTAGGTAGGAGAAGACAGAGCCTGGTAACATATTTTTCAGAGAGAAATTGTAAAATCGTAGAATCATTTTGGTTGGAAAAGCCCTTTAAGATTATCGAAGCCAACCATTCTGTGACTCTGCCAAGGCTGGGGCTAAACCATGCCCCTCAGCACTACATCTCTGCCTCTTTGAAACACCTCCAGGGATGTGAATTCAGCCACCTCCCTGGGCAGCCTGGCGGAAGGGTTAACCTGAATTGTTACTCTGATATCAGATGAGTGAACGGTTTATAGACTTCCCAAAGCTTTTCCTTGCTTGCTTGGGTACTGTTGCTGAAGATGACAGTGGCTCCTTTCCTGTCGTTAATACAGTTCTGTGCAACCTGTAAGCAGCAAACATTTTGTTTGCCATGAAATTACTGTCGATACAGTCTGGAGGGCCAGCATGTTTTGGCAGAGGGGTGAGTTCCACTTAAGCTGTAGTCCATACCAAAACATACATCATTTAAAATTGCTTCAAATCGCTAAGTATATTTCTTGTATCATGTTTCACCTGTCAGTGGAAATATTCACCAAGGTCAAAGAAGAAGTATGGCCAGTATGTAGTCCAAGTCTGGGTCCAGCTGTGTGTTTGATTTACAGGAAGTTAGTGAGTTCTTGTCTTAACTTCTTTGGAGCTATGAATGAATACATAGTTAAGCAACAGTTGCTGATGAAGTTTTCCTTTCAAGGCTTGTAGTCCAGAAAGCCAAATGTATCCTGAGCCGGTAGGTCAGGGAAGGAATTGACACATCCCTTTGGAGATCACTTTGCAGTTTGACATAAGGAGAAGGATGACTAGAAAGAAGAAGATGAGGGAAGGAGAGAGAAGAAAACATGATTGAACATAAAGAATGGTTTGGGCTAGAAAGGATCTTTAACGGTGATGTAGTCCAGCTCCCCAGCAGTCAGCAGGGACATCTGCAACTAGAGCAGGTTGCTCAGAGCCACAAACAACCGGACCTAGAATGGTTACTTAGATAGGGCATCTCCTCCTTTCCTAAGCAAACTAGGACAGTGTTTCGTCATGGTCAAAGTAAAAAAGTTCTTCCTTATAATCTCATCTAAATCTCCCTTCCTTTAGTTCAAACCATCACTCCTTGTCCTATCACAACCGGCCCTGCTAAAAAGTCTGTCCCCAGATTTATTATCACCCTTCTAAGCACCGAAAGGCCACCAGATCTCCCTGGAGCCTTCTCTTCTCCAGGCTGAACAACCCCAACTCTCTCAGCCTGGTCTCACAACAGAGAGCTTCCAGCCATCTGATCATTGCTGTGGCCTACTCTGGCCCCACTCCCAACAGATTCGTGTTGTTCTTATTCCGAGGACTCCCAGCATGCCCCTGGAGGTCTCAGCAGGTCTGAGCAGAGGGGGAGAATCCTCTCCCTGCCCCTGCTGCCCACACTGCTTGGGATCAGCCCAGGTCACAGCTGGGAGTAGGCTGGCAGCACTCAGTGCTGGCTCATGTCCAGCTTTGCACCCAACTGCACCCCCAAGTCCTTCTCTGCAGGGCTGCTCTCCAGCCCTTCACACTCCAGTCTGGATGGGTATTGAGGATTACCCTGACACAGGTGCAGGACCTTGCACTTGGCTGTGTTGAACCTCATAAGGTTCACACAGTCCCACTTCTCCAGCATGTCCAGGTCCCTCAGGCTGGCATTCTGTCCCTCAAGCATGTCAGCTCTATCACTCAGCTTCTTCTGCAAATGCAATTTGTTACATGCTTATCTTATTTATTCTAAAAAAGGAAAAATAGGGCCATATCCTAGAAGTTGGTAGGTTGGTGCTGTCCATAGGCTGTGAGGAATACAAATGTACTTGGAGCTTTGGAACATTCTTATTACCATCACAGATGTTCAAAGGTAGTATGTTAGATATTAGCTATGCAGTAATTAGTCTATCAGATTAACTGTTGGCATCTAACAATCTGTCTGGTCAAAGTGCTGACTGATCACACGTTTTTCTGAGCTTAGTGGGAGCTCTTAAAATTCAAAGCATCTTTAACAGTGGCCAATAATAGCCTTGGTTGTTGGCATCTATTGAGAGAATGTATTACACTGACATGGGATTTTCAGTTTCCATCAGGTACTGACAGCAATGACTGATGTACAGCTTCAGATAGAGCAGCCCTTTCCTACTGTTCTTCATTACTGGTTTATCAGTTCTGGCTGTTCTGAGCTGGGTTTGATTTTGTAACTCGAAGCCCTAATATTTTGACTCTGGCAGGTTGTTTATGGAGGATCGATCAAGGAGCCATCCTTAGGTTTTCTTGCCGTCTCCAAGCATTCAGCAGTGCCTGATCTCTTGTATCCCACTTGCATACAATCATAGAGTGGGTTGGGTTGAAATGGACCTTAAAGATCATGCAGTTCCAACCCCCTGACATGGGCAGGGAGGCCTCCCACTAGAGAAGATTGCTCAAGGCCTCATCCAACCTGCCTTGGAACATCTGCAGGCTTGGAGCCTCCACAGC
>VWYK01018171.1:46303-71271 GCA_013399775.1 Semnornis frantzii | reverse complement strand
CACAGGTTGCCCAGGGAGGTTGTGGTGCTCTCTCTCTGGAGGTGTTCAAGGCCAGGTTGGACGAGGTCTTGGGTGAGCTGTGCTAGTGGGAGGTGTCCCTGCCTATGGCAGTGGGTTGGAACTAGATGATCCTTGAGGTCCTTTCCAACCTTACCATTCTATGATTCTATTAATTGCTAGAGAGGCTGGCAACTTGAAAATGAATGCTCTTTTGCTACAGCCTGCATTGAGAAAGAATAGCCTTCTTTTTGTTCCTATCAGTCATAAAATCTCCTTATTTCCTGAGGAGTGTTCTAATTTACTTGATGCTTGTGAGATATATTGCCTGCTTTCTATTCTGCTTCCTATTGGGCAACCTGCAAGGTTGTCTAATCTCTAAAAGAAATAAGCATCTGTTTCCTTCATAGCCTACATCTGATTTAAGGTAATTAAGCTCCTATTATACTCCTACACAATGTGTCCTAGAGAAAATAAGAACAACTGGTGGTTATATTTCTCAAAACATATTTTAACTTGTAGTCCAAGAGGAATGTACATTGGGTTATTCTTTAAAAGAAAAAGGTTGCAAACTTTTGTCCCCTCCCTGAGTTATGAGGTTGTTGCACCAGCTCCAGAAACATTGCTGGAGTCTTTGCAGAGTCAGCACCCAAGGAGTTAATTGCTTTAAAGTTCTCACAACTGGCACATCTTTATCCATCCTGATGCACAAGAAATTTGTGTGGCCCAGGGCTGTGAAGGTGGCCTCTAACTGCACCAAGGGAGGTTTAGATTGGATACTAGAGAAAAAAGTATTTACTGAAAGAGCAGTTCAGGCATGGAAGCAGGTTGCCTCGCCATCCCTAGAGGCGTTCAAAAAACCTGTAGACACAGCACTTCAGGGACGTGGTTTAATGGCTGAGGTGGTGTTAGGTCCACAGTTGGACTTAATGATCTTAAGATGTCTCTTTCAATCAAAACAATTTTGTGAATCTATGATTCTGGGACATAAGGAAGCTGGGTTTTTTTAAGGCAATAGAGAAAGAGTGAGAAAAAAGCAGAAGTAAAAAGCAAAATGTTGGGAGAAGTGCCGGAGGCAGAGTCTTGGTGCTAATCACATCACCCTGCAGACACAGGCAAGGTATTTTCTCTCACTCCCCTGTATTTTGCAACACTTTGACTACAGTTCCCTGCATCTGTAGGAACTGGCACTGAATGGCCTGTCTGAGGTTTTTGCAGAGCATGGACAGGCAGACTCCCCTGCCTCCTCATTAAGGAAGCCACACGAACCTGCATCTTTCTGTGTGGTCCTTATATTTGCAGTAATTTAAAAAATACAATCTTTATGCTTGTCCTTTGGGGTCAAGCATTTGACTTTCAAATCCCTAGGGGCCAGCTCCTCCAAAACAAAAGGCCTTCACTCTCTCTGCTGCCCTGAGGTAGAGTCTCAGTTCCATTTTTGTCTCAGGAGTGGGGCTTTTCTTCATTTCTATGAGCAGCCCTTGCTTCCATTCTGCAAACCCTGTCACTTAAAAGCCTCAAGCAAAGCAACTTTCCCACTCAGACAAAAACAACCAGACATGCATCTTAAGGGTTTCTGTTTTCCAGAGCTCCCTAACCTTGTGACCTCACTTATCAGATTTTAATAGGAAATCTTTTTGCCATATTGCTGATCCTGACATGGGGGAAAGGTAAGTATTAACTTAAGCTTGGCTCCAAATGGAAAAGGTTGAAAAGTCAGTTCATTTTTAATACAGCCTTTGAACAACTGGAACACTTCCTTGCATAAAATCCTCAATGAAAACTGGATCTGAAGCCAGTACTGGCCCCCCTGCAGAGTGTGAAACCCACAGATTTCAGCACTGATGCTGCAATCTCTCTGCTATGAGAATCAATAGCAATTTCACTTGCAATAGGAGTAGGTTTTAGTGCTGAAATACAATGGTCTCTGAGCAGTTTACTCCAGCTGAAGGTCTGCTGCTAAGTGGGAAATTTAAAGCAGGAGGGACATAACTTGAAACTTTGCCACCTGAAAAACTGAATTAGAAAGAGTTACAGGTTCTTCTGCCCATGCTGTCAGTTGTCTGACTTTATACTCCACACATTTCTACTTTATAGGATATGTGGTTTTCTTCTCTCTGTTGTTTTCTGCAACATGAAGCCTAACAGCAGGGACAGCCAGTCATAAATGAGAATAAATCAATGTACAAAGAGGGAGGCCAAGCACAAATGCATAAATGTGGAGGCCTCTGGTGAAGGCTTAGAGAAGCCAACTTCTCTACACTAGAATTTCACTCACACTCCACTGTAAAGCCTTACTCTCTGTTTTGCATGGGATGGGGTGGGATCATATTACATTGCAGAGTGCCCTGACCCGAAGAAGCCCTCAGAGCCCATAAACACAACCCCTGCTCATCCCTGCCTCTTGGAAACACTCATCTGCTGTCAACACGTCTCTGCTGTCAACCATCACTTCTCTTCTAGCCTTTCACTGATCCCTTTCTACCAGTCCATGACCCCAGTGAGGGCAAAGCTTGCAGACTGGGGAACCCAGGACAGTTGCAGGTCCAAGTGTCAGCTGTGCTTTGGAATCGGCAAGATAGAATCTTGAATCATAGAATGGTAAGGTTGGAAGGGACCTCAAGGATCATCTAGTTCCAACCCCCTGACATGGGCAGGGACACCTCCCATTAGTACAACTCACTCAAGGCCTCCTTCAACCTGGCCTTGAACACCTTCAGGGAGGGAGCAGCCACAACCTCCCTGGGCAACCTGTGCCAGTGTCTCACCACGCTTACTGGAAAGGACTTCCTCCTAACATCAGTTTCAATCACCCCTCTGCCAGTTTAAACCCATTGCCCCTTGTCCTGTAGCATCAATATACTCATTTTGTACAGTAGCTGGAACACAAACTCTTCTCTGTGATGAGGCCTCCCTGGTATTATGGAACTGTTGGAGTGGGTCCAGAGGAGGCCACGAAGATGATCAGAGGACTGCAGCAGCTCTCCTATGAGGATAGGCTACAAGAGTTGGGACTCTGCAGCCTGGAGAAGAGAAGGCTTCCAGGAGACCTTAGAGTAGCCTTCCAATATCTGAAGGGGCCTACAGGAAGGCTGAGGAGGGACTATTTACAAGGTCTTGTAATGACAGGACAAGGGGCAGTGGGTTTAAACTGGCAGAGGGGAGATTTAGACTGGATGTTAGGAGGAAGTTGTTTGCAGTGAGGGTGGTGAGGCACTGGCACAGGTTGCCCAGGGAGGTTGTGGCTGCTCCCTCCCTGTAGATGTTCAAGGCCAGGTTGAAGGAGGCCTTGAGTGAGCTGTACTAGTGGGAGGTGTCCCTGCCTATGGCAGGGGGTTGGGAATAGATGGTCCTTGAGGTCCCCTCCAGCCTTACCATTCTATGATTATGCTCCCACTTGTCAGCAGACTAAACATTTTCACATTTCAGGGTGTACCTTGGCACTGCCATGCCTTTATTTCTCAAGGTCCAGGCTGCCTGAAGCATAGAAGTCTGCCTGCTTTGATTGGAACTGTTCACATTCATGTTTTTCCTTGCCTCATTCCAGACCTAGTCGTAAAACCCTCTCTCGGTTTTCCTCCTTTCCATAAATGGGAGTTCCACCCCCTCTGAGGAATATCTTTGGATTCCAGGATTTGCCCTCATCTCCCGACCTTGGTCTCCCCCTGCCTCCCAGCACGGTGAGAGCGAGGCAGCGTGCACCGTACAAGGACAAACCGCAGCAGCAGTGGGGCTGATCCACCCCCACTCTGCTCCGTGGAAAGGCTCCAGCTGGCTCCAGCGGGAGCTGGATCAGTCCCATAGTGGGATGGGTAATGATCTAGCCATTTAGCCTGGCATCTGTTAGACCAGAGCAGCAGCAGAAGTGCAGACGTTACTCATGTCCCAAGTTATGCAGGGCTCAGGCCAAGATTTCTGGTAGATCCGCAGGCTCAGTTGGGCTCCTCGGGGCCCTTTCCATACCTCAGTGGCTTTGCCAGTCACCCTTCATCTTCTGGGCAGCACATCAGGGTACTCGCTAATCTCTGATCAGCAAGCCCCTCTTTGCATGGTGGCCTCAAGCCTCTGATCCGTAAGGATCTACTTTACAAAGCCCTGAATCAAAAATGCACTGCTTGTGTTTCAGAGAAACCAAAATTTATTCTCTACATCTGTTCTCCACTGAGTATGGAAACTTCAACCACTTTGAGCTAATATGTAATGAGGAGAAGGTGAAACCAGCTAAAACGAAACATGTCTCGGTGAAACTGGTCCACACACTTTCAGCCTATTTGAATTTCCCAGTCCAGGCAAACAGTTTAACTCCATAGGAATATCTTTTCCTGTAAATCTGGAAACTGATGGAATTTATCAACATTTGGCTTTATGATATACCTGGCATAAAGATTTTCATCAAGAGTGAGTCTTCTGACCTCAAGCATGCAAGTCTGGGTGGTCACTTTAGAAGTAGTGACAAGTTACAATAATTGCTCCCCTTCTGAGGGGAAAAGCCATTAGTTATTCCTGTGCTGAACATGTTTCTTCCATGTTTCCAGAAGCTGCTTTGTTTGATGAGTGATTGCTCCTGTGGATGTATTGTGTCTAACGCTTACGCATTCCTGAGACTTCACTTTTGTCCCAGCAGCCCTTTGCAGCTCTCAGTAACTTGCAAATACCCAGTTGAAGGAAGTTGCCTATACTGTCAGTTATTATCTGCTCTAATCTCTTAGCAAACAATTACTTGCAAAGCAAACAGGATGATACCCTGTTACAAGTAATAGTAAATCTAAGCTGGTGTAGGGGAAGGAGAGCAGCACATTTTCTTCCTAAGAGAGAAAGGGAGACCGTAGGAGCCTGGCTGCTGTGCCAGGTCATGTGTGCCCTGTGTGTAACTTATGGAATTTCTGACCCAGATTCCAGTGTTTCCTCGTGGATATTTTTGTGCCTTCCAATAGCATAGATTGCAGGACTGGTTTATTAGTCTTCATTCTCCTTTCATTTGAGTAACTTCCTGCTATTGATTCAAACCTTTAAATCACATTTCCTTGATCGTTCTTTGAGGATGAGGAATTCCTTTGTAGTATTTCACAATTATTGCATATAAGCTGATTATGAGATGCTTAAATATGTCAGTTTAGGTTAATAATAGCAGAGTAAAACACTGCCTGTGTGGGAAATCAAGACTACAGCTCCAAGACCTCTCTTTGCAGTGGCTCAGCAGTGAATCCCTAAGCGATTAGATGGGAAGAATTTATTTCAGCCCAATTTTGTGGCTTTGCCAGCATTAAGACAGAGCTGACTGTGGAGAATGAAGGTCCTTTGCTCAAGCAGTTGTTGGCAAGATGCTTGAAGAGCAATGGAGAGCTGCCTTGAAGTGTTTAGAAGCAGGACTATCCACCGATCCAGCTAGTAATCATCCAGTGTGCTGACTGTTACTCAGCCTTTAGAGCATTATGTTCAAATTAAACAATACTTTCATCTGGAAAGGCTGTCTTGGACTTAGTGTTGGCAGCAAGCTCCCAGAAGAAGGAGCTAGAGGAATGTCAACCTAGATGAGATAGGTTTTCTACCGAGCTGACTTGGGAGAAGTGTGATTTCACCCCTTGAGACAAAGACAGAAAGGCTTTACTGAGGGACGTGCGCCCAGAGATGAAGAGACACAACTAAGACTTGCACTATTACATTTCAGTTAGGAGTCTGGAAAAGCTCAACTGTAACTGCCATAACTTTTCAGTCACAGTCTGAAACAGCTGTTTCAGTCTGCACAGAAAAGTAAATCAGCCCTGCTGCAAACAGCATGTCCCAGATTCCTCTGGCAGAAGTGTTGAGTTAATTGAGACAAAAGGTTTGTAATAACTTCGGGTTCTGCTGAAATGGAGCCCTGGATGAAAGAAGGTTTGCAGCATTTGTCTCCATTACCTTGCCATGAGGTGCATTTTCCCTCTACATACACATACATGCTCAGCAAAACAGGAGCTTGAGGCTTGCAAACCTCAGTGCCTCTCCAAACCTCAAGCAGATGCATTGCACCAACAATAACTTTGGACACTGCAAAGCACCTTCCTTTCAGGACCCCTTCCTGTGCATACAGCTGGTCCAAGGAGCCATGGGAGGTGTTCTTCAGCCATTCACTGAATTAGCCTTGCCATTTCGTCTCTGAAGGATTTGATGTAATAAGAAATGCTTTGAATCCTCTACTTCAGCTGCTGAGTCTCCCCTTACTCTGAACACATGGACTTTAGTCTGCATCACTTCTTTGACATAAAGTCTGAACATAAATCTGTATGGTGGAAAAAGCTTTCACTCTGGGTGGAAGAGATGAAGTTCAGAGCATCCAAATGTATGTGGACAACAAAGGAGTTGGTATTTAACCACACAAGAAGCTATGATTAAATTAATCCACCATTCTCCTTTTTTTGCAGCTCTTTGGGGGAATTAGATCAAGAAAAGGCTCCAAGGAATGCCACAGTCTGCCAATAATGTAATTAAGGAGTCAGGCCTCATCTGAACTTTCTCTTGCCAAAGAGCTTGCTGGTTGCAAGTTAAGAGAAAAATCAGATCCCAGAATTTAAAGAGGAGATGAAGAGATATTGTGAAAAAGTGTTATAATATTCAGCTATTCATTTTCTCCAGTTCCCTTAATGCTCTTAAAACGCAGAAAACATGAATGATGAAATAATGCAGCTACTTTGGGAAGACTAAACAGGGAAAAAAAAAAGGGGATTTATTAGGGCTGGTTACTCTCAAGAACAGGTTAATGGCTTTGAAAGACAGGTAGTGTTGGAAGAGGATCTGGAACTCATGTGAAATCAATTGCAAATGCTTATCATACACTATGAAAATGTGCTAAAAGAATGGTCTGAACAAACTGGGTGTTCTAGTTGGGCATGGACACTTCTGGAGTGTCCTGATAATAATATGGAGTGTCTTGATTTTTCCCCTCTTTTGCCTAGCATACAGCATTTTCTCTTGCTCTCCATTTCGAAGCACAGCTGTGGGACCAGTGAGAAAACAAGGAAGAAGCAGAGTCCTTGGCCTGTTTGATGCCTGAATGAAGAGTAAGGTTTGAGTGTTACTTGTCCTGTGACCTCATGTGTAGCCATGTCTCACAGCTCGATGCAGAGGGTAGGCCTTTCTTCTTGATGCCTGTGTTGGACCCTTTAATGTAGGCCAGTAAAATATTTACAGTTCCACTAAAAAAAAAACCTAACAAAACAGGATGATGTCCACTACAGCCTAACTGCCCATGGGAGTAGTGTATTCAGTGGTCTCTACAAGACTTTGAGAATGTTCTCTTGCTCCTACTAATTAAACACTATTCACAGAGGACTTAGGCTGGCATGTTTCAAGATGGATAGAATATATAACTGCTTGCTCTGTAAACATAGTTTGCACTGGACTGTGTCCAGAATTGCATTAGAAGTCTCAGATAAATGAACCCTAAAGTAGTAAAAATATTTCCAAGTGAGACAAGACTTCAGAATAAATCAGAATTCAAGCCCTGTACCCACTCAGCAGGTATTAAGTAGCCTCTATTAGAGCTATAATGTACCAAACCAGAGACACTTGATGGTGTTGCTCTGTTACTTTTTGGGGGGAGTCAGGCTTGGGAGAGTCCAGCATGAAAATACAGGAAACATGCTGGAAATTAACATTTATATTGTATAGATAGAGATAAAAATTATCTTTCTATAATAAGAAAATACAAGAAACATGCTGGAGATTAATGTTTATATTGTATAGATAGAGATAAAAATTATCTTTCTATAACATATATACTAATATAATATTATAGAGCATCGAATCAAAACTGCAACAAACATTTTCCAGCACATGAAATTCACACAGTTCCTGGCAAAAGCAGCTGTGTCAGGCATTACTGAGTGTGTAGTCTCATGGGAGTGGAGGTGCAACCATCTTCTGCAGCCACAGGCAGCACCAAGTAGTAACAGAATCCAGGTCTGCAACGCAGCCTGGCTTTTAGCTCTGCTTTTCATCTCTGCCTGGTGCTAAGAGGGTGCTTAGAGGTGCCCTTAGCTAACGACATGCTGCAGCTGGTTTGCCGCGGCAGTAGGGATGCCTGCTGCTGAAGTCTCCGTGCAATATTCAGCGCACTGACTTTCTAACAGAGAACGTCCCCATTTCTCAAGCTGCCGTTCACCCTTAACGCAAACATCCTTCTCTGGTCTCCTTTCTCCGCCTTGCCCAAGAGGTTTACTGCAGCTGCATGAGCACGGAGCGGGAGAGCGAACTCAATGTGGCAGCGAAGGCAAAGCGGCGTCGACTGCGGCACCTCCTAGGCACCTTCATGTTTCCCCTTGATGGCAGGAATGGGAAACGCTGTAATAGGCAACACCTGTGGCAAAATGCAAGTTAATGTCATCCTGAAAACGAGCGGCTCGCCGGAGGACAGTATCTTTCCCATCAAAGAGACTATTCAGATGGAAAGTTTTGTGCTGAGATGAAAGTGGAAACTCTCCACGTGTCTCTCCCAGCCTGCTGAATGATTCGGAAGGAATTCAGCTGGAATACTAAACCTTGCCGATCAGGACCTCACAGGGAGAAACAAGGAGAGGAAAATCCTTCTATTATACTTCCAGCACCTTCGAAAAAGTAAGCTATGTCTGGCTGCTAAAAAAGTCTCTTGCTAAGCTGAGGAATTAAATTGGCCAAATTATAAGGTGCATCCTCTTAAATTAAGGGTGCATGCACTCAAAGAAAAGACAATACCTGAGGTCCTTTGTGTTTTCCAGCACACCAAAGCTTGAAAAAGCTGTGTGCTCAGAGGGCTTTTGAACAGAGTCCAACCCCAGGTGTTCAAGGGCATGTGTGGATGTCAAGAAGCAGCTTTTGGAACTTTCTGGAAGGAAGTTTTTGCTGTGCAATGCCAATTTTGCATCTCTTGATTTCTGGTTTTGAAGTGACATCTGATTATGTTTAATGCTTAAATCAAGAAAAGTGCAAAGCAATGCCTAGGGAGGATGAAGGATGGAAGGCAGAGTCTGGGCTCCAGGAGTCAGTGAGAAAATCCAGCCCACTTAGAAGAGCTGCTGGATAGGAGAGAGCCTGCATGTCCTCTTCAGACCAGGTAGATGATGGAAGCCTATGTACTGACTTCCAGACACTCTGCTGAAGGACATAAAAGGGAACACTTCCAGATAAGCCTAGTCTGCAACAGCTCCAAACACTGCTGCCTATCTTCAACAAGCTTTAGATAAGACTTTTATCAAAAGGTCAAAGGCAAGTGGCATTTTCTACAGCTTGTTTAAGCCTGCTTCTCAGATAAGAGAAGAACAGAAAACCTCCGTGTCTTCTCTGAGCAAGAGACACTTGCACATAGGGATGATACACAAAATGTGACTCTCCAACTCCAAAATCCTTGCATCTCTTCTAATAATGTCCCTCTGTAACTGATGAGCTGTAGGGATGCTCCCTGCCCTGCCAGGTCCCCACACAACTGCTGGTTCCTGCAGAGTGCTGAAGTTGTGCTGTAGTGGAAGTACAGCTCAGGGTGCACACTACCAGCTATTCTGGAGAGCACTGACATCCTCAGAGCTGATGCAAGGAGCTGTGTTTTTTTCAGAGCTCTTTGTAGTTGGACCTGGGAAATTACTTGGTGTCCTTGCCAAAGTACTCTGCCTCAGAGCAGCCACAGCCAAGAGCAAGAGAGTTCACGCGTGTGGGATGCAGAGGTTAAAGGTTTCATGAAGGAAATCATATGCAAGCACAATGCTGATAGATATCTGGGCCCTTCATCCACTTTGCTCAGTGGTTGCAGGTGCCACTCACAGGCACTTTTATCAGTATTTCTGCATGTAGTCAGGACTTTTCTGCTATAGGAAACCACCTGTCTCTGGGGCTACAGGAAGGCAAATTTCACAGTCAGAGAGACGAAGCCCCCAAACCAAACTGCTCTGCCTTGGCCAAGTCTTTGTGGGTCACTGCGGGGTGACCGGATAGCCTCCACTTCAATGTCATGTGTGAAATTGTGGCTTTGCTAGTGACACATGTCTTTTAGATGGATTTTAGTGTTCATGCTGACATGACTGCATGGTTCCTGGCTTTGACTTGTGCCTAATTGTGGTTCAAGCAGCACATCGTGTCCCTCATGCTTCTTTGGAGCTCCCAGAGCACAGCTCTGCTGGTTTAGGGTCAGGGTGCCCCGAGTGCAGCTTTGTTGTCCCCAGGGAATTCAGTCTGGCTGCTGAGCAGAGCATGGTAAAGGGCTGAGGATTTGCTGTAAAATCAACATGAATCTGCAGACAAACTAACTGCCCATGTCTCTCATTTTAGGGTGAAATCTGAGGTTTCCAGTCTGTCACTTGACTTCTCTTGGCAGTCACAATGTGAGAGCTCCACGGTATGTTTCCCCTATCCAAAACATGCATAAGTCCCCACTGACCTGGGAGGAAAAGTCTCCCTGCTCCCATCCAGCTCTCCCAACCTCCTCTGCTGCCTCTCTGTAGGTCTGTTAACTGCTCACAGAGGCAGAGAGGAGACAAAAGACTTTGGGATAAGAATGCCCCAGGGGGGAAATGGCACAAGGGAGAGTGTGGGCGAGAACCACAGCTCTGGTGGTCCCATCCTGAGGAATTGTTTGGGATAAACAGTGGTCTCCCCAAGGCACTTGGCATCGGAGCAGAGGCATGGCCACATGCTGCACCCCAAAGGCAAGCCTCTGCCTAAGACCAATTACCTTTCCACTCAAAATTAGTAAGATGTTTTGATCATGTATTTAAAGATTTCCTGCTCGTTTTGTTAGTGGGATGCAGCATGCATGAGAATGCTTCACTAATAACATTCATCTGCTTAACTTATATCTTGCATCCAATAAAGCTAGTCTAAACTAGAGACATTTTATATTCTTCTTTATTGGCCTCCTCAAATGGTCAGGGGCCACTTAACATTGACCTCTGCCAGGCTTTGCAAGGGCTTGAGGCCAGATGCTTAAAGAGAGTCACCTGTCTGTGCTTTGAATTGCTTTTGATCTTTTATTTCACCCCATAAATTCCCAGTGGAGATGACTGGTAGTAAACATCTGGCACAGACACAATAGAGTGTTCAGAGAAGGAATGAATCCATACTGGAAATCAAGATTTGGTGTCCTGTAGAGCTGGCCATAAAACAGCACCCTGAGTGAGGGACTGTATCATCTGCATTTTGTGTCACCCCTTGAGAGCCCCCTGAGCAAGGCAGGCAGGGGTAGCAGAGAGGAGTGTTACTTTGGGTTTTGTCACTGTCATCAGTTCTAATCTATCTGACCCATAAGAAACTCTAAGAAATGCTCTACCATGTTTTCATAGAATCATAGAATGGTAAGGTTGGAAGGGACCTCAAGGATCATCCAGTTCCAACCCCCTGCCATAGGCAGGGACACCTCCCACTAGCACAGCTCACTCAAGACCTCATCCAACCTGGCCTTGAACATCTCCAAGGGAGGGAGCAGCCACAACCTCCCTGCGCAACCTGTGCCAGTGTCTCACCACCCTCATTGCAAACAACTTCTTCCTAACATCCAAAATCTCCCCTCTTCCAGGTGAAACCCATTGCCCCTTGTCCTGTCATTACAAAACCTTGTCAATAGTCCCTCCCCAGCCTTCCTGTAGGCCACCTTCAGATAATGGAAGGCTACTCTAAGGTCTCCTGGCAGCCTTCTCTTCTCCAGGCTGCAGAGCCCCAACTCTTGTAGCCTGTCCTCATAGCAGAGCTGCTGCAGCCCTCTGAGCATCTTCATGGCCCTCCTCTGGACCCGCTCCAACAGCTCCATGTCCTCCCCAGCTGATCCCAGCACACACCTGAGGGTCTCCCCCACGCTGAGTGATCGGGCAGGACCCCACAGGCTGGCCACCAGCAGCTGGGTGAGTAGGAGGTGGGGGAGGCAGAGCAGCTGTAACCTTGCCTTCCCCACGAGCCAGGCAATATCAACCATCTCTAACCTGCTTAACCCCCAGAGAACCATTGCCCTTTGCTGTTGGCAGCAGAGGCTCTACAGGGCTGGGGAGGAAACAGCAGCAACCCCTGGCATGAAGGCACTGTGATAGTATCAAGCTAAAATGAGTCACCTCATGCTGCTGAGGTTGTGCACTGTGAGGAAACTCTCTCTTTGACATAATCTTTCCTTAAAAGTCAGATCTTTCCTCTGGGAAAAAGGAAGTCTTGGCTTAGGCTGATCTACCTCACTTGTTTTTGGCTGGAGAAAGACATTCTTCTTTGGCTGCACAAACACACCGTGACTTTCACTCAGGACCTCCCTGAGAACATTTCAAAAAAGAAACAACATTATTTTACTCATTCCACTCAGGCAGCATGAATCCTGGCTCCAAAAGTAATTTTGTTCTCCTAGCCTGATAAAATACATGTCATTTTGTACAGATACATCTTCCTCGCTGTAACAAATGATGCTGGAAGTCCTGGGGAGACGCTCAAGTCTCAGCCATGTTCCCCCACCATCATCTGACAGCAATTTATGTTACTGCAGCATTTGCCTTATTGAAACCATTTGTGAAATGGAAATTCACACAGATTCAGGCACAGAAGATGACTCTCTGCCTAGTGATGATGTATGAAGTGATCTCATTTAACATCCTTGAAGGCAGCGGGAATTTTGTGTCAGGAACTGCACCACAAATCTTGAAGCAGAGAGATCTTGACTTAGTGATGTCCTACATATTTCCTGGATGAGGCTATAGGGACAAAAAATAATTTTTATTGTCAATGGCACACCCAAGCACACTGTCAACTCCCACTGGTGGAATATCTGCTTTTTGCTTGGTTCACACACACTTTGTACCTGGCCAGATGTGCTGCCAAGAGTGCAGCTTTTCACTTCAGTGCTGGGCTGATTCCTCAGTTCTCTATGGTACTGTACTTGTCACTTTCCTCCAGCTGTTTGTCTAACTGCTGGATGCCCAAGATTTCAGACAAGCAGAAGCCAAATCTAGCCAGGACATTATAACAATGCAAAGATGTCTTGCAGCAGCATCACTTATTCCCCTCTTTACAGGGCAGCCAGAAAGCAGCTTTGTCTGGACATAACCATCTCCAGAGAGTGTTGCTCCACAGATTGAATGACAGGATGAGGGGCAATGGGTTTAAACTGGCAGAGGGGAGATTTAGACTGGATGTTAGGAGGAAGTTCTTTGCAGTGAGGGTGGTGAGACACTGGCACAGGTTGCCCAGGGAGGTTGTGGCTGCTCCCTCCCTGGAGGGGTTCAAGGCCAGGTTGGAGGAGGCCTTGAGTGAGCTGTCCTAGTGGGAGGTGTCCCTGCCTATGGCAGGGGGTTGGAACTAGATGATCCTTGAGGCCCCTTCCAACCTTACCATTCTATGATTCTGTGATTCTATGACTGTTACCCAACTGTTACCTACTGTGTAGATAAAATGTAGTTTAAGAGACAGCAGCTAATTCTCTCTCTTCCTTGTAATGATAGCTTTAAAAACATTGAGTATCTAATGTTTAAAGTAAAGCATCTCAGAAATCTGCTTAGCAGCAAATTAGAAATTTCTAATTATCACCAGTGGCTGTTTTTGTTAAAGATTTGTGCCTGATTCCTACAATTACTTCACAAGCTGCTAAGAATGTTTTATACTAATAATAGTTAGAGCCATAAACTTGCCAAGAACTGCTTTGTTGAACAAGAAGTTCTTCAGAAAGTCAAAGCTGCTTCTTTATTTTTTCTCCTTTTTTTCTCTTTTTTTTTTCCTCTTCCATTTTTTTCCTGAGTGACCTGAAGTGAACTTGATAAGACACAAATTGCTTGGTAGTGGGAGTGAGGAGCCACTGTTATTGAGTGTACTAAAGTCTCTCTTGGTTTAGGTGTGTATTAGGCTCCAAATGGGAGGGCAACGTGGACGTGAAATTGGCTGTAGATGTCCTTCAGCTGTCCTGCAATGACACAGCATTACCAAGAAGAACAGGACCTGGAAAAGGTGAGAAATATCTTCTCTGCAGTGTTACCAGCTAAAGAAGTTTTTCTTAATCTCATTAAAAAAAAAAAGAAAAGAAAAAAGTAAAATCTTTTGCCTAGTTTCCAAGAGACACTGGAGGTAGAAAGATGCAAGGAATGGAAATCAGTGGCATGAAGCATGCCCTGTTGGACATGAGTATATAGCATGGAACCACAGAGCCCTGGCCTGGGCTGAGCTGTTATAACTCTAGCAGCTTGGTAGCAGATGGAAGGAGGGCTAATTTCAGGAAATAACTCACCACGTGCCTCAGTTTCCCCAGCTGATCACAGGAATAATCCAGGCCAGGTGTTGCATGCAGTACTTTGGGAAGTTAAGGTGAAATGGTTGCTTGTGGGAGGCCAAAGTGTTGTAATATCAACATTCATTTCTATGTGAAGAACATGACCAGCTGTGAAAGTTTGGTCTTGCAGAATTCTCACTTCTTTGGTGTATAATCCATGAACTGTAGCATGCAGACTCTAGTTTCTCCTGGGTAAATGCCAAAGCTGTAGATCTGCCAAAACAAAGGTCAGTAAATGGTGTCTGGAGTAGCTATTAATCCTTAGAATTAGTTGCTCCAAGTCCAGATTGGAAGTATATGAAACAAGCAATGAAAATGAAATTAAATTAGAGAGATAGATCCTGAACAGTTGTTTCACACAGCTTTGGGTTTCAGCAGGAGCATAGACAAGTGAAATGTCAGCATGAAGACACAGTTTAAGTAGCAATACTCTAAGAAAAGATTCTTGTTTATTCTGTGCAACCAGCCATGTCATTTGTCACCTTACAACACAGCAGTCAGGACATTCTTGGGAGCCACTGGTTATGCCCCAAAGGTGCTTTATCAAGGTGCAGATACTAATATTGCAACAAATGAGGGAGATTTGGTTTTAAAATAAATTGGAGGCATATCCTGTGCTGTCAGATAAAGATCTCTGAGTAATGAAAAATAAAACCACAAGCTGAAGTCCTCTGACAGTGATACATTCCTCTCTGGATTTACTGAGACTGAGTGTGCCTCTTGCCATCTCCAGCTGATTTCAGATGACATTTGTTGGAGATGACAGTGTCAGTTCAGTGGTGCTGAACTCTGCTTCATCTGAAGGTAACACTTTAGTCACTTGGTGCAGCCATAGACCAAGCTGTGGAGAGGACTTGTCCACTGTTGTCATTAAATGCAGAAGAGAAAAGAGAGTCTGAGGGAAATAACTTTTGTATTGGGAAACAGGGATAAATATTATAGAATCAACCAGGTTGGAAGAGACCTCCAAGCTCATCCAGTCCAACCTATAACCCAGCCCTAGCCAATCAACCAGACCATGGCACTAAGTGCCCCATCCAGGCTTTTCTTGAACCCCTCCAGGGACAGCAACTCCACCCCCTCCCTGGGCAGCCCATTCCAATGCCAATCCCTCTCTCTGGCAAGAACTTCCTCCTAATATCCAGCCTAGACCTCCCCTGGCACAACTTAAGGCTCTATCCCCTCATTCTTTTGCTGGTTGCCTGGGTGTTGCCAGGATGGTGCAAAGCAGGTGTCAGGAACCTGGAGCCACGCTTTTGGCTGAGGAAGTCTTAGCAGTCTGGTGGAGGCTGATGAAATCTCTGTGCCCTGAAAGGCTCTCCAGCAGAAATGTGCACTCCCTGTCTCCATCTGTGCCTGAAACAACTGTGCTGCATTTCCCACCCCCACCCACCCCCCATCAAATCCTGTCAGCTTCTCAAAACTCTGCTTGTGCAGGGAGCAACCATAATGTTATGCAGGAGCAACCTGTGGATCAAGCAGTGATGAAGTCTACCATTAAACCATGTCAGTAAGCACTCCATCTGGAGTACTGTGTACAGTTCTGGAGCCCCCAGCACAGGAAGGACATGGAACTGTTGGAGCCAGTCCAGAGGAGGGCCACGAACATGCCCAGAGGGCTGCAGCAGCTCTGCTATGAGAACAGGCTGAGAGAGTTGGGGCTCTGCAGCCTGCAGAAGAGAAGGTTTCCAGGAGACCTTAGAGTAGCCTTCCAGGATCTGAAGGGGGCCTACAGGAAGGCTGGGGAGGGACTATTGACAAGGTCTTGCAATGACAGGACAAGGGGCAATGGGTTTAAACTGGCAGAGGGGAGATTTAGACTGGATGTTAGGAGGAAGTTCTTTGCAGTGAGAGTGGTGAGACACTGGCACAGGTTGCCCAGGGAGGTTGTGGCTGCTCCCTCCCTGGAGGTGTTCAAGGCCAGGTTGGAGGAGGCCTTGAGTGAGCTGTGCTAGTGGGAGGTGTCCCTGCCTATGGCAGGGGGTTGGAACTAGATGATCCTTGAGGTCCCTTCCAACCTTACCATTCTGTGATTCTATGATTCTATAATTCCAGAGACAGTGGTTCAGGCACTGCATGTGCATTTACTTGTCTCTGTAACAGCTGCTCTGATCTCATACTTTCTCTTTGACACCTGCCTCTGTTCCCAACCCAGGCAGGGTGCTGGGATGCTTTCAGCCTGATTTCATAGTCTATTCTTGCCCTTCAGGCACTTGGGTGCCTGAATGTCCATGCAGGTGTCTGATGCCTCACCGCCAGTCTCCCCATCACTCCCATTGTCAAGCACAGGCTGACTCACGTCCCCTTCCTCACTTTCCATTTGTTCAGGTCATTTTTAAACTGCCTTCCTTCCCTGTTCCCCACCCAGGCACTTTGCTCAGTGGCCATATCTTCCCCTTCTTTGAAATCATTTGCAGAAAGCTAACGTCAACTTGGTTTAATTAAAGTCCCTGCCTGTTTATCATGTCCTTAAATCATTTCCTTCAAGTAATCTTCAGATTAAGTTATCACTTTGTCAAAACACGATCCAAAAGCACAGCTCAGAGCACAGTGGGAAGCACACAAAGGGTGAGCCGAGTAATTTGGAAAGTTTGGGTGAGCTGTTTGCTAGGAGCTGCCCGAGCCCACCCCTCCAAGACCTTTATTTCCCCCTGCGGCAGCTGTCATCTGATCCCACGCTTTGGCTTTGAATGGGGCTCTCTGAGGATGCCAGATGTTGGGAACAAAGGTCTAAAAATAATCTTTCCAAATAATCTTCCCATCTATCATTCAAAGAGAGCGTGTGCTTTGTGTGAACATGTGAGCCGAGAACCTGATCTGACTTGGAGCAAAGAAGTTCAACAGCAGCTCCTGGCTTCTGCTCCTGGGCTGGTTTTTTGGGGGTTTTTTTTTGTTGTGTTTTTTGTTTTTTTTTCTCTTTCCTTTTTTTTTTTTTTTTTTTTTTTCCCTTCCCCTCCCTCCCTTTTCCCTTCCCAGAAGCAGCGCAGGGAGCAGCGAACAGCGGCTCTCACCAGCCACCAGCCCCTCGCTTTCCCTCCCTCCCTGGCTCCCTCCCTCCTTGCCAAAACTGAGCCGCCTGAATCCCGAGAGGCAGCCTCTCCTTGGGAGAACGGATTGCAGGCTGCTGCCAGAGATGCGTTTCTGTGAGAAGATCTTCACTGCAGCCTTGTGTGTCTTAGTTCTGCTGCCGGATTCAGGCTGTGCAAGGACTCTGTGGAAGCGTGCTCTGCATCCGAAAATGACGGAAAAATACGATGTGAGTAAAGTGGGGCGAGGTGATTTTGGGGGCAGCCGGGTATGCTGACCGGGAACAGGGACTTTTCTTTAGGTGTGTGCATCGTTTTCGAAGGAGAGCTCTGCAGGCTGTCTCACGGTAAAAGGGCTGCACCAAGTTTCACAAGCTGTACGAAACTTTTGCCACCTAGCTGCTGCCGCGGGGAACTGGTACAGCACGACTGGTACAGGGAGAAGATGCTGGTACAGCAGCCAGCGCTGCTCCTCCTAGAAACTTTGTGGTTCTCCTAGAGCTTCAGGGGAAGCAGGAGCGAGCAGAAGGGAAATGCAGGACCTGGACGTCTGGGATAGATTTAGTGCATAGCAGAAAATGTGATTTATTGCTTCATGCGATTTACTGCTTAGAGCAGGGAAGATGGATCCCTGCCCAGTTTCTCCACTGCCTTTTGGGGTACCTTTGAGTAAATGCCCCCATCTCCTAGTGCTACTGTGTACTAGAAGGATGGTAGCATTGCCTAGGGTTCTGTAAATCATTGGAGCATAGAGACCTCCAGATCCCCAGAGTGTCAGCAGCATGCTGACCACCTTAATGAGTGTAAGGAGCTGATTGTGAACTTGCCTGGCATGTTTCCAATCCTCCCTCACATCCTGGCAGCTGTTCCTGCCCACTTGGGGCAGACTTGCATGGGCTATGGAGCAGTCTGCCCTGGTACTTCAGAGCAGTAGTGCTGGAACTAAAACTGATGCAGCAACAAATTGCTATGAGCAGAGAAAACAGTAGTGGTGGATATTGTTCTGGTATGTCTGGGCCAAAAGACTGTTAGAAATGACTGGGAGGAAACTGGGAGGCAGAGGGGAATAATTTTTTTAAAAAAGAAAAAAAAAGTGACTTTCAGGACCTGCTGTTTAGAAAGAAATAAAAATTGATCTGACATTTTGACTTGCTCCATTAAAGGCCCCTCAGAGGCCAGCACTGACCCAAGGTTTCTGCCCCTCCATCACTCAGGTGCAAGCCCCAGCCAATCTGTCTGATGGTGCTCAGGTCTGATTCTGTCTCCTTGCCACTGTGCACACATAAACAGCTCCCTGGTGTCACACAGGGATTCCTCCACCTGTTTGCTGCAGCCACATATAAAAGCTTTTCATTTAAAAAGATGGAGTTTTCCCATGACATCCAGAGGGCTGTTTGTGGACAGCTACATTTGGTTTGTGTGACACAGGTATTGTACCCATGCTGAATGAGCTGCAATATGGTGTCTCCTTGAAGCTCTGCAGAAAATACTCCATTAGTATTTGAAAGACATCCCAGTACTTCACCACAAGAAATTTTCTTCGTTGTAGCCTCCCCCAGGACAGGGTATCACCTGGTTTGCATTTCAGTTGCAGAATGGTGATGTGAGGAGCTGTATTTCCTGCACAATCACTCACTGGAAATTGTACTTCCTAGTATGTTGTTCTGTCATGTTTCAATGTGAAGCTCCAGTTCAATAGGAGCTTTGAAGTAAGTGACCCAGAGAGATAGGACAGGAGTAGAACAGGGATTTGCATGTTGATCTTCAGATAATGTGCCCTGTAGAGGCACAGAGCCTGCTCCCCTGAAGACATATCCTTTGCTTTCAAAGGACTGTTTTTTCTGGCAGCCACGAATCCAGGTACTACTGATCTGGCAAGAATTGCTCATATTGACAGAAACATCTTATCTAGGGAAAACAGAAAATGCTTTTCTTTTTCCTTCTCCTCAAAGCCTTGTAAGGAAGAAAGCATTCACTCTCCAACCTCTCATAGGCAGAGAGATTGTTTTGGCAGCCCCTCTTGTTTCTCAGAGATCCTTTCTTTTCTACCAAGTGCTGTATGTTCCCTACAGTTCAAAAATCAGAGGTTGTGGGTGGAACAGCTGATTTGTGAGTCACTTGGGTAGAGGGATACCAGATGGAGGTGCTTACAGCAACATACAGGAGATGGGCCATAGATATCCCTGTGGGACCCTCAGAAGGGGATGGGCAAGGTCAGCAGGGGTAGGGAGTTGACTGAGATGTTGTCTGAGTCCAAAAATTCTGCGTTTACAAAAGGAGGAATGTATCCACCCAACTGCTGGCCACAAAATGATGAGCAGGTGTTAGGGGGAGGAGCTGGCTTGAGGTCTGGCCAGGAGTTGTGCGTTAAGGTATCAGAGAAAGGATGGTGGTTGGCAAGGAGGGATCAAGTGGGAACAGAGAAGGGGAAAAGAGGAGAGGGAAAAGCTAGCAGCCGTGGTGGGATGGAGGAGCTGCCCCTCCAGCTTTTAGCAAATCCATATATTTTACAGCCAGAAGGGCACTTGTCAAGTTTAGTGGTTTGCAGCTGGTGTTCTCCAGCCCCTGCACAGTCTGTGGACTGTTCCCAAAGGACAAAGGGCAGGAGCTACCTGGGAGTGGGCTTCAAGTTGTTTTTGAGACCTATCTATTGGGAAAAGCTGGGGAAGTCTTGATTTTATTCCAGTGTCAACTCCATCAAGTGTTTCAGAGAAGATTCCAGCCTTCTTTTAAAGATTTCCAGAAACAAAGAAATCCTCACAGCTCCTATAATGTTCTTCCAACAGTTCATTTGCCCTCTAGCTAGCTGTCATAAATCAGCACTGAGATACCCTCTTCATCTACCAGATTTATCACACCTGCCATGAGATTTCTATCCTGCATATCCCTCAGAGCAACCTGTGAGCAGAGGAGCCCTCAGCCTCCCTTTTGAAACCTGTGTGCACACATCCAAGTCTTGATCTGTATTCTCTGCTTTCCAGTCCTCTCATCACTATTGTGCATCTTCTTGGAGCCCATCCTCATTTTGCAGTAATCTTCCACTCCTGCAGACACCAAAACCAAACCTACTAATCCAGAGCAAACAGAAGGAGAATGTTAATTCTATTGCTTTGGTCTTTTACAAGACTAATGCTCTGTGTTTTAACATGTCTTTGACAGAAATATTGGAGGGCTCTAGGCTCCTCCTGATTGTGTGTCAGAAAATGTATTTAATGGCCAGTGTGGAAATATCTACCTGTGGCAGAACTGGTGACCAGAGCCTGGGAATAAATCTCACACATTATCTTGGGGGTGGCCATGCAGAATATATGAATCAGCAGGGAACTGTGCTTTGACACAAGCCCAGAGGCCAGTTTCAGGCACAAATTATAGAACATATCTTGGATTTTTTGGAGGCAGACTTTATCCCAGAATTACAATTGAAAATATGAGGTGAGAATGAGTGGTTGCGTTCAGGTTCTCCCATCTTCACTGACCAGATTTCCACAGCTCAACTCTGAACTTTTCCCCTTGCTTTGTTTCTGGACATCTCTGAAGCAGATATTGTCATTAAAATGATTTAAGAAGTCCCCGTGGGAAAAAAGCAATTTGCCTCCTGCATTGAAAAATATTCTGAAAGGAAGAAATTTTGACTGTTGTTACAATCTGTGGAAACAATAAATCTGAGCTATGCTCAGACTGTGAACCCTGGGAGAGCTTTTTAAAAGACCTGTACCTAGAGACAACCTTAACCAGGCTATTTTGGGAGCAAGGGAATCCTGTTTCCCACTGGCATGGTTTATGCATACACAAACCAGTGGCAATAGTTTTATTAGATCAAATGTGCAAAGAAAATTTTGTTGACCATGAAGTTTTGAAAGAAAAGAGTTCAGAGCAGGAGGTGGACAGACACCATGGGCAGGGAGGTCACGAGGTACAAAGTTATTTGGCTGAAAATGTTAATATTGTTCCCAAACGGAAATCTCATTCATTGAGCCAACTGTTCACTGCAATTTTGGCTGCTTGGTTTCTCAATCATCTGTGAAGCAACTGCAGTAATTGTTTGGGCTTTGGGATGTTGGTTTGTTATTGTTTTGGAGGGGTTTGTTTTGTTTTTTTTTTTTCATCATGTGTCATTATTTTCCAGAATTATTTTGGTCACATTTCAGTCTGCAGCTGACATTTCAAATAACAGGATAGTAAACTGTGACCTTCCAGGATAAGTGCTCCCTCCAACAAGGAGACCTGTTAAATGCTTGCAACTGCTTGGATTTATTGTTAAATGCTGCCTTATATCCCCAAAACAGATCCTTGGTCCAAGCATTTTCTCTGTTTTCATCCTTGGTCCAAGCATTTTCTCTGTTTAAAATCCAACAACAGCCAAAGTAAGTGCACTTTGAAAATCTTCAGTTCCCAAGCACATTGTCTCAAAGCTGAGGTGTTTTCAGCTGTTGAGGAATGAATGATGTGATGCTTTACACCTTGGTTTATACTTTAATATCAAAAATATCATCAGAATTTGGAAATACTTGGTTTCAAGCCTGTTTTGTGGTTCAAACAGCCTATCAGTTCATGGGAAAACAACCTTGCAGAAGAGGTTTCTTGTTCACTGAGTGGAAACAGCTAAGGAAAATAGAGAAGAAAATTGTGTGTTGGTATTTGGAACAGGGTAGGAGGCTGGTGTTTGTGGAAATAGTAGGAATTCTCTGTCTCTCTCACACACACACATTCTGTAACCAGTTCTAGATATAAGCAGGATTTTCTCTAGCATAGACCTTGCAACAGAAATTAAACTTCCAATCATCCTGACTTTTCTCTGTGTGCTTCCACACTGGCTAACACTCAATCGCTGTGCAACCAGGCAGCAGAGAAACTTGGCTGCTCTACATTTCCCCCTGGCCATAGCTCAGTGAACAGAGAGGTCAGCTGTGGAGGTGTGAAAACCACCACCTCATCTGTACCATTCTGCACTATGTACAATATGGAAGTAAAATTTCTCACATCAGCTCCACCAGCAATGTGCATCCTTGTTTCTTTGGGTAGCCCTTGGGACTGCCCTTGTTCTCTGCATTAACAATTATCCCAAGGGGGTGAAAATTACCCTGGATTCAGCCTAATGCTAACTGATTGCTGCTCAGTCACATGTAGCAGCAGAGGCCATGTGGGCCAGCAGCCAGTGCTCAGGGCTCCTGGGGCTCGTCGTAGGACACTGCTGGTAGAGGATATGTGAGGACTCGCTGTTTTGCAAAAGCACAGATGCTTCACAGAAGCCCTTGGCAGGTTCCAGCAGCAAGGATGTAGCAGCATGTAGATCAAGAGGGATGTTAAGCTCACCTCACCTTTCTCCACAGCCTGATGGTGAAACCTCCTAGATACCCCCTCAGGGACAGTTGCACCATGTTGCTTCTTGGAAAAATAACCCCAGTTGCTCCTCACTGATTTCATAACCTGGCAGCGATCAGGCCAAGTATATGGAGAACTTTTAAACTCAACAGCCTGCCAGCAAGTGCATGGCATTGCTCACTTCATCCCTCTGGCCTTTATGAGTGCAAAGCCAGAATCCATCATTTGATTAGAGCTTATTAATGCCTGTTAATACATCTGAGAAACGATTGCCCTTTCTGAGCACTTCATGCTGCTCGAGGGAGCTGAGCTCAAGCCCCGAGATGAGTAGTTTAGCCACAGGTGAGAAAGGAGTGGGTCTAGGTGATTCACCTCTCGGTTGGAAGGAGCTGACCTCTTGCAAATATGCCACCAGCATGAATAATATCTGAATGCTGCCTCTTATAAGTGTTTCTGGTAAACTCCTGTGCCTGTTAATCCACTTTAAATCTCCCTTGTCCTTTTGGTGCACAATGAGCAGCTGGGCTCCTTTCTGCTGTAGTCAAACACGGCCTTGTTTTCTATGGGGTTAAACTGACACCACCCACACAGATCTCACCCAAATCATCTCAGGCTTGAGAAACAGTCTCTGATTTAACAACCCAGGGCCCCACGGCGAATAAGAATAAAACACTCCCTCATAAATTCTGATCCAGAAGAAGGTGGTGAAGGTATAAGGAGTCTACTGAGGAGAAAGGTGCTAATAAGAATAAAACACTCCTTGATAAATTCTGATCCAGAAGAAGGTGGTGAAGGTATAAGGAGTCTACTGAGGAGAAAGTGCTAATAAGAACATGAGATTTAGATCTTATTTGAAGACACAGCCTCAAAACAATACAGTGTGATTATCTCTACTGCTTTTCTATCAAAGTATTTTGGTGGGACCATCATGAGGATACCTGGGCTCTTTCTGTCTCTTTTCAAGACCAGTATAAATGGCTTCAAGGGTTTATTTCCTTACCTCCACAGTGTCATTACAATAAACCTAACTATACAATGGGTTCCACACAATAATTTGGTGGTTTGGTGTTTCCAAAGTGTGATGGTTTGGGAGTTCCCCACACCCCCACACACTTTGTAAAATCACCCAGACTAGACTCAGCCAGCTGGAAGTTAAGGACTGAAGCTCTGTTTACAGCTCAGCACAATATACAAGCAGAGATATACACAACAGACAGGAATAGTTACAGAAATAGACAAGTTAAAGGTAATACGGAAACACAACTCCCCTCCCAGAAATCAGAGTCCCCAGGAGGGGCTCCCAACCACCCTTCCACCTCCTCCCCACCCCTATACCTTACCCCAGGGTTTGGCTTATGTGCAAGGTGAGTTTGGAGGATCAGCCAGGGGGGTAAGAAGGAAAGCGATTAGTTAGATTAGCAGAGAAGGCAGCAGACCAAAACCCGCAGCTAGAGAGAGTGTCTGTGTCTTATCTATGTTTATGTTCGTAGTCTTATACATCTCAGCAAGCCTATGAGTGAAGTAGACATCACCATTGTTTTCCTTTCAATAATAATAATAATTATTATTATTATTATTATTATACTAATAATTAGTTATGTTATACTAATTAATAATATATGAATGATAGATTACTAATAATAATATCATTTTCTCTATTAAAATATTCCAATTAGGCTCAAACCAGCACAAAAAGCAGCATGCTAAGGTCATCACGTAGCTTTCTCTCAGCATGCTGAAGATGGGCCCGGGGGGAGCTCAAGAGTTAATTCTCCTCTCTCGTACTCCGATACTTGAAAGCCACTTTGAAAAACCCTCTTCTGTTTCAAGTGCTGGGATGTTTGGTATTCGCCTTATGCCAAACCTTTGTTTCCTTTTCTTTTCTTTGCAAGGATTATGAGTACCCTCTTCATTCTCACAGTTCCCACTACCAGAAGAACGACCGCTGCCCGCCGCCCCCCCAGACTCTGCCCGAGCGAGCGTGCGAGGTGCCCAGCTGCCGCTCGGACTCCGAGTGCGAGAGGCACAAGCGCTGCTGCTACAACGGCTGCATCTACGCCTGCCTGGAGTCCGTGCAGCCACCGCCAGGTAGAGTGGACTCAAGTAATCCAACTGGTAAAGCGTGCAGAACACATGGTCATCACTGCTACCTAGTAATCTGGTCTTGTCTGGGAGGTAGGGTTTGAGCGTGAGTTGAGGATAGAGCTTCGGTTGCACACTTCCGAGTTCTGGGGGGATTGCTGAATGGAAAAATTCTCTCAGGCCAGCCAGCCGTGAGCAGTTTCCACCAGGATGCATGGCAGAAATCATCTGTGATGGTTTGGGAGCTACTTGCCCCCCCACACTATGAAAATCACCCAGACTAGACTCAGACACCTGGAAGTTAAGGAATGAAG
>VWYK01018171.1:0-40208 GCA_013399775.1 Semnornis frantzii | reverse complement strand
CCATATTAGGTGAAGCCATAGGCTTGCTTTACCCTCCTTTGGGCAGAACACAGCCTTGCACAAGGCAACCCTGTGCACCTTGTTTACCGCAGGGTCTGGGCAGGCCACAGACCCCAGACTTGGAGGCTCCAGGCTCTTTGTCCCTTTTCCCACGGTTGCTCTCCCCAAAACAGCAGGAGGGAGAGCAGAAAAACATGCCTGGGCAAGCCAGGAGAGGTACAAGCCCAATTTGACCTGCTTAGGCCTACCATGAAACACACCAACAACTACAGTGCTGGAAAAATATCCTGAGAACATGAGGCCTTGGGGATTGTGTTGTCCCAACTCTTCCTATCCCCTTTTCACTTTTTATTCTGATTTCACAAGATGCACCTGATTTCTTTGAAGAACTTTGCTTTGTGGGTGTTTAGAGGATGGAGTGATTCTCATGATGACAACAAAATGCTGCAAAGCTTTGTGTGCTTTAAGACTTTACATTTTTGTTTAGGTGGTTCTTCTACTACAGATCTAACTGCTTCTGCCAGCCAAATTAACAAGCTCTTTATGCTGGACTGATTGCAACAAGGGTCAGTCTTGCAAAGCCTTGGGCATGTGAGTGATTCTATGTAGGATAACTTCATGTGTGTCAACAATTGAGCAGTGGGAGCCACTTATGTGAGTGTATCTAACCAGAGAGAAACCAATTCAAAAAGCTCCAATCATTTTTATCAGGCTTTGAATGAGGCAAGAATGAAAATATTTGTTATACCAAAGGTTCTGTCCCAAGATCGTTTTCTCAACACTTTCAGCTTCTTTAAAACTAACTTGAGCTTAACTGGCAGTTAAGAAAACAAAGCACTTCAGTGTGTCTTTTGTGTACCTACGTCAGGCTGGCTGTTAAGATTACACAGCTACATAAGGACAAGTTCTGTGCAAACATCCTAGGAAGGATAAATATTTTAATTCCTTTTTTTGTGTGTGTTTGATTTTCACCCAGCTGGACCACTCTGTTAAGCAGCTGTCAAGGAATGCTTTACCCAACAGTTTTGTGTTTTGGAAGAACTCTGGTCCCAAACCTCCAAGAGCACGTCTCCAGCGTTACCCTGACCCCTGCCCATCAGTGTTAAAAGCACTTTGCCACTCAAGGAACAGGATGGGTCTAGATTTTGAGCCTATCAGGAACAATGTGATCCCCCTGAAAGAAACTACGTCGTTTATGAGCTGCCCTTCTACCAGTGAAATGCAAATACCTTCAAGCAAATCAAAACCTTCAACCATTATCAGGCAGCTGGAACAGAGCCTGCCCTTTATGTGCATCTTGTGTGTTCGATTCAGATTTCAGGACTCAGAACACAGCTCAGTGTTATAAAAGTGAAGTGACGTCAGAGTTGTTCCTAAATATCATATCTAAGTTGCATTTAAATAGGCAAAACTAAAGGGGCTCTCTGAATCCAATCCAGTGCCTGCCCATCTTAACAGCTGCCTTAAATAGGACTTTCTGTAAGCTGAAAATCTGAGGGAATCCACAGGTTTCTTCGTTTCCTATTTCTACCCAGGATTCACCAGGTTTGACATTCAGTCAGCAAGCCTAAACCTGAAATCCTAAGGATCTTTGAGCAACTCTGAGCGAGGAGCAAAACAGGTTTTATGGGTTTTTGAAGTTACTTTTCTTCAGCTTCTCAGTCTGGTGAGCTGCAGGCAGAGAGCTAATGAGACAACAGATCTCTCTCTACAGTATCTAAGCAGACACATGTGTGCCAGTCTCCTTTAGCTGTCGTTTTCAGCCAGCACAGGTAATACTCACAACGTGTACATCTTACTTTTTCGTACCTGCAAAACCTCAGCAAGAGGGCTGAAATCTGAATTACTCCTTGCATGTATTAGAAAAGCAAAAGCAGGATAAATATTTGTGATTAGAAGGATTGTCTGGCAGATGGGCAACTGCTTTTACAAGACCTGTACCTTTACGTTGGCTTCCGTAAATCCTTAATGTCATCATTCATATTTGGGCCTTACAGCTTCTTTTAGCTGTTTACCATTATGAGGTGAAAAACATATTTTCTTTCAATGTTTTCCTTTGCAATGGCAGTCCTAAAGGCACAGCTGCATTGCATTTTGGCACATCTGCCAGAATTGCTAGGCAAAAGAAGCCACGTTTGTGTTTAGTACATCTGCATGCATACAATTAGCATTTTGGTGTGCAGAGTAGCAGTGGTGTATAAAAATACCCAATTCACAAATCCAAGTGCCTGCTTCCAGACACAAACTATGGGATTTTTTTTTTTTTTTTCACTCACTGAACGGATTAAGCCAAAGCTAAGATGCCTGTAAAACACTTGATACTTTGCATGTGACATTTGCAGCTGGGAAGATGAAAGATGCCAAACTGCTCTTCTGTTTCCTGTCATGCACAGGCATGCTCCTCAATGCTTGAAAGAGCAAAGGAACAGATGAAGGGCTCCACACTTTCCTGAATGCCTTCACTTGTGGAACTCCATTCCCTTTGTGCCTTTATTACAAGCTGTAGGTGTTAAATGCAACACCATATTTGGACTGATCTATTTCTAGAACCTTATCACATACAACTTCATACATTGATACCTTAACTCCTGCTGAGAGACAAGGAGCCCATCCATATTTTATTGTTCCAGTCTGAGTTTAGGCCAAGAAACTTGCAGCTTTGCCACTGACATTACCTGACAACTTAAAGCAACACAGCTCCTAATGAAAGTCTTCATGCAGCTTTGCTCCTAGGAGCTGCTCAGTTCAAGGGATTGATTTTTTTTTTGTTGTTGTTGTTGCTGTTTGCAGAAAATTGAAATTCTGATGAAATGAGCAAAGCCCTCCAGTGGTTGCTGCTAAGCCCCAGAATGTCAAATTGTTCCATTTCAGAAGGTAAAATTCAGCACCTAAAAACCTGTGAGGATCTAGTTGAAAAACTTGTGTTGAGAACTTGCAAATTTGCTAAATTAAAATGTCATATTTCAATCTAGTCTTGCAAATCAGAAAAAGATGCTTAGTTTGAGTGGACACCTTCACTTCAGTGGCTGTTTTTTCGGAGCTACAAAAGCACACACCTGACCAGCAGGCTGGATGAGCTGCTGAAGATACTTGCTACTTGTGAGAGGAATTTTTTTAAAGAGAAAATGAACAAATCACTAATTTGTTGATGCATTTCTGTTTACTGGGTGTTATCAAAGGCATCACCCTTCCTCATGGTGCTACAGTGCTTAGATTTTTTTTTTGTCAAGTTATTTCTTTTCAAGTTACCAGTTGTCAAACTCAGAAACAGAAACCACAGGAGAAACTTGTCTCCATGCTGTGTTTTCAATGCTGACATCCATCAAAGCTGAAAGGAAAACACAGACCAAACGAGTTGTCCTCAGCTTGTCTTCTCTCTAAAGACAAATGGTTTAGCAACAGTCTCATGGAGCACAGCAGGAAATCACTAATGCAGGTTGTTTTTTAACGTTTCCTTGTACACTTCAGAGCATGTTTGGTGCTATAACAAACTTCACGTGCATCACTGCGTGCTAGCAATGCTCGTGGCCTTCCAGATCCTTGGGTGCTGCTGCTGCTGCTGCTAGTGGAACTGCTCTGCTCTGCAGCAGCCCCAGGCAGAGCCTCCCCAGTTGGTGCTTCTGGTGCTGAGACATGTGCAGGTTCTGCCTCTTCGGTGCTCAATAAAAAGTGACCAGTATATTTTTCAACCCTGCCTTGTTTCAGTTGTGTGTTCTTGACATACACTTGGCTTCAAATATGAACAAAAGGACACATCTTTTCAATGTAAGTTGTTGGGAGAGCTCAGGAAAGAAGGCAGGGATACAAAAGTAATTTTGTCCACTGGAAGGGAAGTGACAGATCTCCAAAACACATCTACCACCAGCATCCCTTTTCAGAGGAGCCACCTTTCCAGGTCAGATGCTCGCTCAGTTCTTGGCACCTTCATTTCTGTTGCCCAAAGAGGAGCTGATGGACAGCACTGTAAAGGTAATAGCAATGGTAACCTAAGTAGAAGGTGACCCTTTTATTTGACCAGGCATTTGCCTTGTTGATTCAGAGCTGTGGCTCACTGCCGGATGGATTTCAGCTGCCAGCTCAGTGGTTGCTCTGAACATGCAGCTACTCAGACAGCTCTGCAGGAGGCCAGCGCTTGCTCCAAGGGTGGAAAAGTAAACCAAGCCAGAGGCCAGCTTTAGCCTGGATACCGGAGCTGAAAGAGGAGCCTGGTGCTGAGAGGGCTGGGCTGCTGAACACTGCGTTTCCCAGGGCAGGCAAGACTGCACCATCCACCAGCTCCACCCACACCGGTCTTGCTCTACCGGCTCATCAGGGTTGAGCAGAAGTCCTTCTGCATTGCTTCCTTTCTGCCCTGAAACCAAAGAGAGGAGTCACAGAAATAGAAACTGCCTGTAGTTTAGCCAAGGAGGGATTAGCAGCGGGTTGCGTGGCTTTGGAAAGGATCTCTCTGGGGTTTGAGAAGACCTCGGCTAGCACTAGGTGTCAGCATAGCTCTTCACTCTGGCAGTGAAGTTATGCTTGGGATGAGGAGCTCATGACTATGGCCATGTGGCCTGGTTTTGTGGGAGACTATGGGATATGTGTACATAACTCCTGCCTCCTGCTGTGAAGTGTGAGATGGGCTGAGTACCTTGGCTTTCAAAAGAACAATCTGTTCAGTGAACACTGCAGAACTGTGGTTCTGTTTCCATGGTAATGCAGGCAAATATATTTCCTGTTGATGTAGCTGGCTCTGTGAAAAAAACATTGTGGGACCTCAGGCATCATCTGCAGGTGACACTGAAGTTCTGGACATCCCTAGTTCAGAGCTCCCTTAAACTGTATGGTGCAGAAGTGTTTTGCTTACTTTCAGGAAGCTGCTCCATGGTTTCATGAACAGTGAAGAAGCTTATGAGGTTGAGACAGTCCATAGAATGTTCTTTGGAGACTGACAGTTTCTCTTTGCCCACTGCAGGGCAGAGATGTGTTCACAGAGGAAGGTGCTTACTTCTCCCAGGCTAGATTTTTACCTAGAGGTGTTGTTAGGTCGTCATTGATTGCCTGTCTCTGGCAAAAGGAGCATTATTTAGTATCCTTTAAAGATAAATAGAAAATACACCTTTTGATGGTAAGTCTACAGAGGTAAGTCCTCTTTCTATTATTTTCTCCATTTTAATATCTTTCTAGGTAGGCAAACTAGCAAGAACCATGGGAGAAGCTGTGAAAAAAAAATAAATAAATAAACCAAACCATTCTGACAGCTTCCAAGACATAGAAGTGGCTGCTGGGGTTCATTTCAGTGAGCCTGAGCTGTCCCATCAGACAAGTTTGCTAAACTAAGCAGTAGGGGCTGTGCAAAGAGAAGACAAGAAATAGAATTTCCCCTTCCTTCCTGGTGACAACCTTTAGGATTTCACCTGGTCTTTATCAGTAGTATTGACTCTTCTCAGCAGTGGCCAGTGTTAGGACAAGGGGCAGCAGGTACAAACTAGAACATAGGAGGCTTCACTTGGACTTCAGTAAAAACTTCTTTACTTTGAGGGTGACAGAGCACTGGAGCAGGCTGCCCAGAGAAACTGTGGAGTCTCCTTCTCTGGAGACTTTCAAAACCCACTTGGAGGTGTTCCTGTGCAACCTGCTGTAGGCATAGCTGTGTTAGCAGGGGGCTGGACTGGATGATCTCCAGAGGTCCCTTCCAGTCCCTGCCATTGCATGCTGCTGCGATTCCAAGATGGAAAGGAACCCTTGCCCAAATCTTTGTTCTTTGCTTTTAGAATCAGGGCCACTGGATGTTCTTTCTGCCCAGGAGCCTGGGGAAAACCCAAGATGAAAGCAGAGTATTTGGATTTCTGGGGAGCAGCAAACAGTAAATTCTACTCACGCACCAGAAGTTTTTCCCCTCAAGGTGGCACAAAAGGAACAAGAGTGTAACAAGCCTTGGCTATGGTGAGGGAAGCAGATGAAGGAGCTTTGAACTGAAGGCAGCAACTTGCCTTCACAGCAGCAACCTTTCAGGCTGATGTAATATGAGATGATTACAGCTGCTAAGGCGTTTGGATCTTCATAACAGGTATGTTCTACTTTAAAAAAAAAATAAAAAATGAAAGCTTTCCCAAATAACCTGTTTAGAACTGGAGTCTGGCCCTGAGCTTTATCATCCAATTAAACAGGAGATACTGGAAAGGGACTGTAATTGGGCTGTGTGTTATGGTTTTATAGTGGGGAAATGATACCTTATGCCAGAATGAAGAAATGCAACTTGTATTAGCGTTGTTTTCTTTACATTATAGGCTTGATTCACTTTATTCCATCATTTTCTGAGCCATGGGATAGCAAAATACATGAATTTTCCATTAGATTTCCTAACAGACAGAAATCCAAAGAAGCAAGAAAATGAAACTTCAGCCCACTCAGCAGTTTGGCAGGATGCATGGCAAATACTCAGCAACAACTACATTTTCTTTCTGCATTTATTCCATTTCATTGCTGCTAAAATGTAATTTCACATTATGGGACTGGGTGAGCATAAAGATGACAGAGCTGAGCCCAGACAATGCTGTTCTTCACGAGCTGCAGATCTGCTGGGTAATAAACCACAGCACACCAATTATCATGGTGCATTATAATGCTCATCAGCTGGTGTTTCTTCTTTTCTATGTCCTGTTTGTCATGGTATTTTTGTTGTACCTATCATTCTATCACCCTCTCTTTCGGGAGTGCCTCCATGCCAGCCCAGGATAGGGCTTCTTGGCCCATGTCCACATTACATGGATCATTGTTTTGGTTGGAAAAGACCTCTAAGATCTCCAAGTCCAACTGTTGACCTAACACCACCATGGTCATCAAACCATGCTCTAAAGTGCCATGTCTAACATGTTGTTTGAACACCTCCAAGGATGGTGACTCCACCACCTCCCTGGGCAGCCTGTTCCAATGCCTGACCACTCTTCCAGTAATGAAACTGTCCCTGATACCCAAACTAAACCTCCCCTGGCACAACTTGAGGCCATTTCCTCTTGCTCTATCACTTGGTACTAGGGAGAAGAGACAGAACCCCACATCGTTACTACCTCATTTCATCTAGTTGTAGAGAGCAATTAGGTTTCCTCTCAGGCTCTTCTCCTCCAGAAGATTTGGTTTCCATAAGCCGCAGGTTTTTACGAAGGAAAGTTAAATAAGGAAACCATCTGCAAGAGCCTGCTGCTCAATCAGCCAATGCTGGGCTAAAGAGAGCCCTCTCTGGGTGACACAGTCATGGTCCATGGGCATGTCTCTTATAGCAGAACCCCAGAACACTCATGCTCCTCACAGGTAGCTATATGCCAACCTCATGGGTGAGATTTTGGATGAGAAGAGCAAGAACAAAGCCAAGGAAGTTTATTTTCCTATTTGGCTAGGGAAGGGGAAGATGTTTTTCACCACTTTTCTATCAGAGCAGCTCGACATGGTCCCAAGGCTGTGACTACCACAAACACACTCAGATGAAGAGAAGATTGTGCTTCCTTGCCAGGCAGTGCCTGCTTTACCATATCAGGACCATGGCAGAGCCAGCTGGCTGTGTTCCAGCTCCTTACAACAGCTACAGAAGGAGGGGACCAGCTCAAAAGCACGTGTAAGCTCAGAGATGTTTTGCCACCTAATTTCCATATGTTTCATAAGGTCTAACCCTCTCTCCCCTGGGGAACCTCGGCTGCCTTCGAGCCCAGGCTAAGTGCCTTACCTAAACCCTGGGCAGGGCCTGGATGTGCACTGCCTGAAAATGAGTGCCCAACATTATCCCTGGATGTTTTCCCATGGGAAGGAGAGCTGTTGCAGCAATGCAGGAACTTCCTTCATCTGCCTGATGCAGCCAGTTCAGCTCATTAAGAAAGCATTTCTCAATCAGAGGCCAAGGGAGTTAGGAAGCCCAGCTGTGTTTTATGAACATCCAGCTATGTGCAGGGTGCTTTCAAATGGCTTTGTTTTGTTTTGTCCTCTCTCTGGAAAGCAGCCCTCCCTCCACACCACTTCACTGGGACACCATGTGTTATCTGTACCTGCTGGTGGGGCTTCCCATGGGGTTCATCAGCTTTTGCTGGAGCTGGCAGGACCTGGGAGATGGATGCAAAGAAGCAACACTGAAATGCTCCACAGGAAAACACCAGTTTGATGGAAGTTGGCCAGGTTTTGAGCACCACAAGCTGCCACACAGGTAAGAGTCTGGGGTCTTGGCCCCACCATGGTCTAGGTGTCACCAGTTCTGCTGCTCCAGAGCTGTGAAGCTGGGATCTGGATGTCCCAGAAGCTATTCTGCAGGAAGTTGCACATAATTTTTTTTTTTTTTCTCTGACTGGGAATGACATTTATTCCCTCAGAGCAGTTTTTGCTGTCAAAGGAGGATCTTAATCTCCTAGTCTACACCTTAGGGACGATTTAAGCCTAAGTGAACCATGCAGTGATGATGCCTGAGGAAGGATGTAGGTGTCCTGGAGCAGAGCAGAGAACGATGCTCCCTGACAGGTGGCTATAAATCTTCAGAACGTGTGTACCAGGTTAAGGTTAGCCATATGTTGAGATCCAGCATGAAAGGAAATGACAGCCTGTGGGTTTTTTAACAAATGAGCATCACAAATTCACACATCACCCATTTAGGTCCTCACCCTGATGTAAATACTTCTAACTCCCAGTCTTATGCTGACTGGAGCGGTTCTCAAGGAGGATCTCCCCAGCCTGAAAGAGGTTGGGCAGTGTGTGTAACCTGCAGAACAACCTCCCTCTCTGCCTGCCCGAGATATGACACCTGCCTATGCTCCTCCTGTAACCAGTTTTCAAAGGGCGGGGGACAACCCTGAGCTGAAAGCACTCAACCTGCTCTTCAGGTGCCAGCCACGCACACACGTAGGTGCCACCTCACCCTTCTATCAGCCACAGTCTTAAACAGAGACAGGCTTCTCCTGGCAGGCTTTTATGGGCGAAGCACCTTGCGGCACCTCCCTCCTTCCCTCCCTCCAGCACCTGCGGCCGAAGGCGTGACTTGGCGACAGGTAACCGCTGCCTGTCCCCGCAGCCCCGCGCTCGCAGCGCGATTCCTGTCAGCGCTGCCGGCACTGAGTGGCCCCGGCCAGGCGGACCCCGGGGCGCTTCCCGCCGCTGCGCAGCGAAGATGGTAGAAGGAGGTTTCGCCAAACTCTTCCAGAAAAGGTCGTTTTTCCGCTTTGCACAGAAATATCAGCCCCTTGGAAGCGGCGAGCCGGAAGAGGAGGTGAGGATTGCCCGCGCCTCTCGCCTGGACCTGCTGAAACAGTTTGTGTGACTGGGGTTAATTTTGACTACTTGGTCTGCTTTGTCCCACCGGTAACTTGGTATTGTTGCCAGAGTGCTCTGTGCTCTTCTCCCTCTCTGCTCCAGTCCTTCCCGGTGCAACAGGAGCTGAGATTAACGATGCTTGCCAGGCAGCAAGCTGAGCCGGGGAGACTAGTTTCTATGCAGTGCTCCCCAGACCTGGAGCTCAGGCCGAAGTCCCGGCCGGGAGCGTTGTTCTCTGCAGGGGGGAGATGGAGACTGAAGGGGAGCAGCTGCCGTGTGGGCCGTGGGCGCTGCCAGCCTGAGGCTTTCTCTAGCGCTTGCACAAAATGTAAACGCTGCCTCGGCAGAAGCGTGAAGGAAGAGGCAGGCTAACCCTGTCCCCTGGTGTCACTGCTGGTGGATGGGCTGTGACCCCCTCATGCTGCCCTCTGTGCTGTTGCTGCAGTCATACCGGTAGCAAATGGCCAAGGAGAGCGTTCACTCAGACCTGCAGAGCCTGCTCTGAAATAAGGCTTTCTTTTCTCGAACAATGCTGGGGTATGAACATTGATGTGGGTTTTTTCCCTCCTCCCTTCACTGCCTCTTCTCAAGAGTGGTCAGTGGTGGTTTAGGTGACATATTTGCTGCTCTCCTTGTTCTTTCACCACAAACCCTTCAGGTCTGAGATTATCTTTCTGTCAGGTCTGCTCAGCACAGGGGTTTCCATTGCTCAAGCCCCATTTTCTTCTCCCGCATGAAGATCAGTTGGCTTATCTCCCAGGTGAACCTGATTTCTCTAATCCCTTCAGCAGGCAGGGTTAGCTAGCAAGCACCATCCACACACTTCAGGATATTCATGTTCTTTTCCACAGCTGTCCGATTGAGGTCTTTTCTCAGGTGTCATTTCAGCTAATCCTCTGCTCTCCTCTGAGTCTCAGCTTTCCAGTACGGGGGTTGGTCAGTGCCACAGGATGAAGTATAGAAGACACTGAACTCTTACCTTATGCGTTGCATAGAGCAGTGCTGCTCTACACTGTTTTAATGTAGCCCAAAATCCCAGGAAAGGAAGCTCTGGGTGAGGTTCCACATACTGTCTGTAATCTTGCTGTGATGGGAAGCTGAGAGCTCCAATCATACACAGGCAGCAGGCCACCAGCAATTAGTCCAGGTCGTTCTTTGGTAGTACAATTCCTGTTGTGACCAAATAAATAATGAACCATCTCTGCTTCCAGATTTAAACCTTCCTGAATTTTAACTCCAGCCTGTGTGGAACGTAGCCATACATTTATAACAGGAGAGGGAAAGGACCATCGTTCTGACACAAGCATAGGGAGTAGGCAGCAATGACAACAGGAACTTGATAAATCAAGAGTGCAGTCTCAGGTTCTTCTTTAGGCTGGTAAATGACTTGTATTTCTGCCAGGAATGATGTTTTGCTTCTTGAAAGTCGTTGCAGAGCACTTTCAGTCTTATAGATCTCACGTATTTTGGTTAGGGTTGTCCCAAGCTGTGGAAATGTGAGTTCAGGTGACCCGATGGGACTGAAGCCACAATAAATGCACAAGCTGTGGGTTGTGAAGGAAAAGTCCCACCAGAGGCAGCTGTGAAGTGATGGCAGCTCACAGGCTCTGGCAATGGTGTTTTGGCAGGACAGGGCAGGACAGTTAAGTTGCACATCAAAGCCCAGGCACAGCCTGTGTCTGGACCCTGCCATGCAGGGTCTGTTTCTGCAGTGGCACATTCAGACTCACAAGGGATGTTTGTGCTGTGTTCTGTGTTGTGTAAGGGCTGTGTGTTTCCTGTGGAAACCTGAAGAGCACCAAAGGAGTTTTCTTCTGAGCACCCAAGCATGCGTGTGGGTGCACACAGATGTATGAGCACACATACCTGTGAGTGTGTGTGCTTAAAATTGGGACAAAAATCCATGTCCTGCATGGGTCACATAACCTCTTCCCTTCGGTCATGCACCAGGACCATCCATCCCCACAGCACCCAGTGACCCCACTTTGTACAGTCCAGGGCAGCCTTCCTGAGAGGCTGCAGCCCTCCACTCCCAATGATGATGAGATGGATGGGTTTTGTAACACTATCCAGAGCAATCTTTTTGTCTTCATATCATGGGATGGCTTCCAGGCTTCCATTTCCACACACAGAGATGTTGGGGAAAGAATTCATCCAGGACATCTACTGCCAGCCTCTGGGGACTGGCTGCTGAAGGGACTTTTTCTGGAGCTGCCTCCTACCCCAGGCACATCCAGGTTACAGACTTTAGTAAATTAAGATCTTCAGAGTTTCTTTAGAGCTGCTAGGAGTTTTCCTTTGCAATCACTTAATTTCTCCTTACCAAATCCTATTTTGGTCCTTCTCCCCACCCTCCAACATCTGATCCATCTAAGATTCTCCAGCCATGAGATGGAGTACAGGTATTTCCTAGCCCTGTCCTATATTTGGGGCTAAACCATAATTCCATTTTGGATTGAGACTTTTTTCCATTTTGGGTTTCACACCAATGAACATTCATTTGCTGGAGGATTTCACACACTCCACATCCTTCTGGATATGCAGAGCATCCTTATCAGAATAGTTTTAATATCATGCAAGTACCTTTGTCTTTTAATATGCCCTCAACATAAACTGAGTAGTGTGGCTTTCCTTCCAGGGAAAGAAAGGGAAACTGTGAGATTGCCTTGGCACAGCCATGACACAGAATTTACTTCACTACACTTGTGTGTTTTCAGCCCCTTACAGGTGTCAAGCCAAATTTCTCACTTTTCTAAAGCTTCCAGCAGGCAAGGAGTTAACTCCCTCACTGTTTCCTTCCAGGCCAGTTTCTGGGCTTTGGTCTGCAGCACCTTCCTCCCAGGAGACTTTATATAGGAAGTTTCCTTGTTTTGGGGGGTTTTGAGACATGGGTGGGTCTGGTTTGGGTGGGAAGGAAGCTCCTTAAGTCGTGTGATTTTCAGCTGTGGAGCTGCAGTGGTTGGGTTTTCCTGCAGCAATGCCAATACTACCTTTCAGCTCGAGGGGCTTTGCTTTAGATTAAAGGGAGGTGAAAGTTTGTTTGTTTTGTAATTAAAAAGGTGGGGGAAAATCAACCAGGTTTGAGCAGGAGCAAGAGAGCATCGGGGGTGGAAAATGTGCATCTGGGGGTCAGTGAACCCATGACTTGGGCACTGCCAACCCAGTCTAGGTCTACCCCCACATATACCTGAGAGCAACTCAAAATCCAGGGAATAGTTTTTAAACAGTTTTCTGAAAAACCCTTGGCTTTTTGAACAATCAAAATGTCTATTCTGAGCCTTATATCTGCAAGCTGGGAAACCAGCTCAAGTAGGAAGTCTGAAAATCTGCAGTAGGTGTGAGACGGAGCAAGGAACTGCGCACGAGGAGCAGCAGTTAATGGGACATGGCTGGGGGCTTGGGTAAGGAAACCCAGTGAGGCAGCTCCTTGCTTGCAGAGCACTGGTTTGCTCTGGGTTGGTTTCTTCATGCTGCCAGCAGCCCTGAAACACTGCTCCTCTGCCTGCCATGTGCACCAGAATGAGCAGTGCAAAGAGCTTTTGAGGGAATGGTTCATTTGTTTCTCTTAGTAAAGATGAGGAACATACAAAGAGTTTCTGGTTAATGTCTTAAAGGGCTTCTGGTTAGAGTAAATAACCCAGCCCACTTCTGACTGGCTCCTGTAGATTGGCTTGTCCAAAGGTATCCGAGACAGGAGGAGAAGAATATGGGAAACTTGAGTAAAGGCAGAGGTGGGGGGAATTCTGAGAACTGAGCTTTTGGGCTGGTTGCCAGGTTATACAGAAAGGCCTTTGGGCTTTGCAGAAAGCTCCACACCTTCTTCCTTCCCACACGGGCTGCTTGGCACAACAATTGATGGATTGTTTTGGGATGAGGGATGTGGAGGCAGCAGTGCAGGTACCAGCAGTGCCAGGCAAGCTCTGAGCTGTGCTGGGAGAGTTGCTCTGCTCAGCCTCCAGTATTTCCTGATCTTGCAAAGCAATATAAAAGTTTCTTTTCAAATTAAAACCCTCAACTTTTTACTTCCCCCCCCACACACACTTTTTCCTATATGAAGTTGTGTGTTCTTGTGCCTGAGTTATGCCTAAAAGATACAGGTTAAAAGTGCAAGTGGATGGTGTTGAGGGCTCACATTTGCTTTGCAGTGGAACTAGAAAAGGAATTAATGCACAGCAAGAGTTGTGGTGAGTTGAATCCAGCTGTCAGATGGTCACAAGTGGTGTTCCCCAGGGCTTAGTTTTGGGACCAGTCTTGTATAATATCATTATCAGTGATATGGGTAAGGGCAACTTTGCAGATGACTCTAAGCTGGGAGGGAGTGGTGATCCGATTGAGGGTAGAAAGGCACTGCAGAGGGACCTGGTCAACAGCATTCTGGCCTTGATAAGGAACAATGTGACCAGCAGGGTCAGGGAAATGAATGTCACTCTGTGCTTGGCACTGGTAAGGCAACACCTTGAGTACTGGGCTCAGTTTTGGTGCCCTCACCGCAAGAAAGACACTGATGTGCTGGAGTGCGTCCGAAGAAGGGCAGTGGAGGTGGTGAAAGGTCTGGAGAACAAATCTTATGAACAGTGGATGAGGGAATTTGGGTTGTTCAGCATGGAGAAAAGGAAGCTGAGGGGAATTGGCCTCTTCTCCCTGGTTGCAAGAGAGAAGATGAAAGGAAATGGCTTCAGGTTGCATCAGTAGAGGTTTAGGCTGGATATTAGAAGAAACACTTTCACCAAAGGAGTTATTAACCACTGGAGCAGCCTGCACGTGGAGGTGGTCTAATTGCCATCCCTAGAGGTGCTTCAAGGATGCAGAAATGTGGTGTTGAGAGACATGGTTTGGTACCAGACTTGGTAGAGTTAGAGATTAGTTGGATTTCATTATCTTAAAGGCTTTTCCCAACTGGAATGATTCTATGATTTTAAGAAGTTTTATGAAGAGGTTTGCTCAGATCTCTGCCTGGTGCCTAGTAGACATGGTGTGAGATGCATCTGGGGACTAAGGGGTCTCCACACCAGCAGCACATGGCAGAAGAGGAGGGAGATGGGGGTTCGCTGGGGTATTTCCAGCTTGTGCATCTCTAGAGTTATTTGATAGGAAAAGCTGTGCTGCCTTCATCCAGGGGGAAAATCACTTACAGGTGTAAGCTAATCAGTGCAAACTAATTCATCCCAGTGAAGCTGTTCATTTCACAACAGCCCCTGGCTGTAAGGAGCTTGGAGCCTGCAGCAGTTCTGTGGGTCTGGCTGTGCACAGCTCAAGCACATCCATGTGCTTTTCTCATTCATTTCCTCCACACCTTTTTGAAGGTAAATATTAGTGATAAAGCTGAGTCCTGCCTTCTCTCGCCGGCTCTGGGCAACTGGAGGAATGTCACCTCTGTGCCTGGGTCTTCTTCTGCCCACCAGCTCCTTTAATTAAAACTGAAACTCTCTTGAGGCAAGGCTGTAGCTTAGAATCATAGAATGCACTGGGTTGGAAGGGACCTTTAAAGGTCATCTAGTCCAACCTCCCTGCAGTAATCAGGGACATCTGCAACTAGAGCAGAGACCCATATAACCTGACCTGGAATGTCTCCAGGGATGGGGCCTCTATCACCTGCCTGGGCAACCTGTTTTGGTGTTCCACCAACCTCACAGTAAAGAATTTCTTCCTTGATACTTGCATGTGTCACCAGCAGCACATAAGAGCTTGTAGAAACTGTGTTCATTAAATCAGCACAGTAATGAACTCAAGGTATGTGTCTGTGTATGACAGCTGTGGTGTTTGCTTTCCAGCCAGCCCTTCCATCTCCTTAGATGTGTGGGTAGCTTTGGGGTCTGTGGCTGTCATCAAAGCTGCAGGGGGCTGATGAATTTGCACAAGCAGGAATAAATTGCTTTCAAAGGTAGAAGGATTTTTCTGTCCCTTCTAGGGATGTCTGGTAAGGAAACATTGAAATAAAGGGGATGTCTGTTGGTAGCATACCCTGGAACAGCAGAGAGATCCTGTAGCTTCTTTGGGCAAAGTGTGGTCACCAGTGTAAGGGAAACAGAGCAGGAGGAAAAGCCTCTTCTTGGGCAAGTTTCTAGGGTTGTGGAAAAGTCAGGTTGTGCCTAGGGCAAAATGGTTTCTAAATGAGCACTGCACAGACTGAGGGATCACAGCAAACTCTTCTGTGTTTCCTCTAGAAGCAGGCCAGTATCTTGTGTGTTAGCAGCTGTCCTGGCGAACAGAGAGCAGAGATTTTTTTTAAAAAAAAAAAAAGGCTGCAACACCTAGAAATGGCCAAAGTTGGGTTTTTTTTAAGGAGCAGGGCTTAGAGATGCTCCTGTCATCTGCTGCAAGCTCTCCTGAAGCCACAAAGCAGAATCCAAATCTTGTGCAACAGCACAGCAAACAGCCAAAGGGATTCTCTGCATTCGTCCTGAGCTTTGGATTGCAAAACATTGGATGTTCCTTAGAAACCTCCTTGAATACTCATAGAAGGGCTCACTTTTCACATACCACTTCTGGCAGCTCTAAAGTCTTCCAGACCCTTGCCCAGGTGCTGATGAGCCAGATCTAAGCACCAGGTGTGGGTATTGGGGAGCCAGTGTCAAATTGCTCCCCCTCTGCAGAACAAGAGCTGGCCCTAGGGCTGAGCACCATGCTCCTCTCTCAGGATCCTTCTCCTAATGAGCACCCGAAGGCAGGTGAATGGGAATGCACTTTCCTATCCCTCGGGAAGGGTGAGGTTTCTCCCTCTCCATGCTCATGCTGCCTCTGTCCTGTGCCTGGCTGAGATGTCAGAGGATGCTGCTTCTCTGGGAAGAATGCTTTGGAAAAAGAGATGAGGGATCTCCAAAGGGAAGAGAAGTGGGTGTGCTGAGTCATTTGGTGCAGCCTTGGGTTGCCTGGATGGAGCAAGAAGAGTTCTTTGCCCTTCTCAGAAGTGTCTGTAGAACTGTTTTGCAGGAAGACAAATGTAGAGATGAGAAAGCTGACTTTTGCTTTCTCCCACTGGCTCAAGGATCTTTCTGTCTCACACTTTCTGTTCATTTAATGTGTTTTTTACAAGGGGGAAGGTTTTGACTTACAGCCCACCCTATGCTCAATGCTCAGAGCAAGACACTGTCACAGAGTGCTCATCTTAGGCATGACACCTGCAAGCAGCAGACCTGGCACACTTTTCTGACCACAGTCATGCAATTAACTTCTCTTTCTGGTAACCCAGCTCCTAACAGCCTTTCTTCCACTGCAAGGATGTGCACCTGTTTTTGAGGCTGTAATGAGGACTAATTAGTGAGTGTTATAAAGGGTTGTGAGTTAGGGAGTGCTAAGAGTAAGGTCAGAGCTGGCAAGGTGAGGGAAGGGCATGGGATTGAGGGAAGCAGCAAAGAGCTGTGAAATGCTTTTGTTAACTGTGCTCCCACCTAACAATTGCTTTATCTCGTTGACTCAGACCCGTGAGGAGTGTGAGCTGAAAATAATCGAGCAGGAGAAGGAGGTGACAGTTCTGCCCCCAAAAGAGGCATGTAAATGCCACAAGGAAGACTTGGCAAAAGCTCTAAAGGTAAGGGGGTTACAGGTGTTTGCACGCAGCTGTGTGGTCTGTGTCATCTGCCTGTGGGAAGAAACCAAGCAGCAAAATTTGCCTTAGGTTTCACTTGCAAACTCCTGGAGTGCCCAGTTCCTCTGCTTTGTGTGGGATGAATCCTTGTGTCGGCTGTGCTGGAGGCTCAGCATTGGGCAGTTGTGCTTCTTTGTGTCCTGGGGCTGGGTTTCCCTGGAGTGGGTGACTCTGTGAGCTGCAGCTAAAAGAATTCCATTGTCCAGCCTGGAAAAGAAGCTCTCTAGTGCTCTGCCAAAGCTGGCAGAGGAGCCCTAGGATATTTTGCTAAGGATTATTATTTGGTAAATAATAAATCAGCAATAAATCTGACCCTGGTTTGGGTTTTTTTGCTTTGTTTTCTAATCCAGGTAAAATAGATTTTACTCCTTCTGCATTTGTTCTCTTTGAATGTCATCAGGGTATTTTTATTTTTCCTTTAAATGCAGCAGTGAAACCAGAAATCAATTCTTTACTACTTCATATTTCTTATATATTTGTTGTCTGTGATGAGCTTTCTCACTTGTGGGAATATGTGTGCTGGGTTTTATTTTATTAACTTGTGCTTGCATTCTGGACTTTGGTGGTGGTCACGTTCTGTAGCTTAACAAAGATACCTAAGCAGAAAAACAGAAGATAGATTTACTTTATGGAGAGCTAAACTATGAGCATCCTACAGAAGCTTTCTGTAACTGTTCACCAACATGTAACAGTGGGGTTGTTTTAATTTCATTTCCCCTCTAGGTTGATTTGCAAACTGGACTTTCTGAGCTTTCTGTGCTACAACGGAGGTCAAAACATGGCTGGAATGAATTTTCAGTAGAGAATACAGAACCCATATGGAAGAAATATTTAGACCAGGTAAGGATCTTCTGTGCAGATTCTCATTTCCTGGTTAAAAACCCTCTGGCTGGGTTGGCTTGACTGTGTCTCTACATTGAAATATTCAGAGTTTCTACATCCACAGATTCAGCCTTGGAACAGGCTGTGCCTTGGATACAAACTGTCCATCCTCTGGGGAAAGCTATTGTGAGCCTGAGATGTGGGGGTCATTTCATGTGAAGATAACATCTTAAAATAAAAATAAACTCTTTTATCTCCACACAGCCCACAAATCAAAAGCTTAGATCAGCCACCTGATTTCTGCAGCATACTTATTCTCTTGAAAGCAAGTGATAAAATCATGAAAGGTTTGAGGAAACCCAACAGTAGCTGAAAGCCATTCTGATTGCAGTTAACCCAGTGAAGGAAAATCCTAAGCCTCCAGCAAAAGCAGAGGCAGTTGTAGAGCTGGGGTTGAGTGTTAGTGTCTCCATCAGCAACAGATTCATACATGGTGACAGGTGCTGTAAGAGCCACAGTTTCAAGCCAGCTGCCCCAAAATGCCAGGTAGAAGATGGTGTTGGCTTCTTTTTCCCTAGATGAGTTTTTCTTGAGCTTTGCTTTTGTTAACTGGTTCTCATCAGTATTTATTGCATCTGTCACTTATTTTTACAGATTTTAACAAAACAAGAAAAAGTCTGATTATTTTTTATTATTTCCAGCTGGCAATTTGATCGATTTTCTTCTTGCTTAGATGGCTCTTGCTTTTTTTATTTCATGGGTCGTCCCTTTTTTCTTAGGTGATCAGTAGTCTTTAAGCACTCTGTAATCATCACAAAGTGGTTTCAGAGAGTCTTTTATTTGCAACAAAGTGAGCAAAAAAGAGCACCATCTCGTCTTTAGCAAGCTGTGTCACTTACAGGGACACCAAACAAATTCTTCGGTGCATCTCTGATCTTTCTGCAACCTGTGACTCTCTCTGGAATTGCTCCCTGCAGTCCCACACCATCCACAGCTCTGCACTTGAGCACTGTGCCTCAGCTACTTAGTGTGGCTCCTTCAGGCTACTGCTTTCAGCCCAGTCTTTCTAAAGAGAAACAAAGAGGGACTTTTCACCTCTGGCTTTAGCCAGGAACAGAAGAAACCTTGGCTTTTTTATTGTGCATCACCACACTCCTGCTACCCAAACAGGCAGCCTGGTCTTTACTTAATCTGGGAATTGATGCAAGGGAATTAACTAAACAGAACTCTAACTTGCTTAGGTAAAAGAAAGATCCTTCTGTGGTTAAAAGTGAAAAAACTGAGGACCTTATTCCCACAGCCCTGGGTCCAGTGCAGAGCTTAGCAGATTTATAAAGGAAAAAAAAATGGGGGAAAAAAAAAGAAAAAAAGAAGAGGATTTCTGGTTTCAAATTCTAAGAAGACAAACAAGATTTTGTTTGTATTTTCCATGCTTCCAAGGAGCTTTCAGAGTCAGCCCTGTGCTGAATGCCTGCAAAGATGGGGCTGGCTCATGCAAGCAGGGGAAAAGAGAGAAAATCCATGTCTTCTATTGTGACCCTGTGCTGCTGCTCTCTGATGCTGTCCACCTCTTGTACGGGTGCAGAATTCAGTATCAGCCTGACCAAGTGCTGCACTGCTGCTGTCACAAGCAAGGAGAGTCCCACGTGGCTGATCCTTTCTGCTGACATCCGTGGCCAGCTCAGCTTCAGCAGCCCCATGTTTCATTTCATCTTGCAATTTGCTTTGGTGGGTTTTGGTTTTTTTTTTCAGTTTAAAAATCCCCTCATTCTCCTGCTGCTGGCCTCTGCTTTGGTGAGTGTCATCACAAAAGAGTACGAGGACGCCGTGAGCATCACCGCGGTAGGTGGTACCTCTCCAGCAACCCAACCCCTCGCCCTCTGGAGCCGTTGTGCTGCACCTGTAACGCCTCTTTGTTTGCAGGCAGTGCTCATCGTGGTCACCGTGGCCTTCATCCAGGTGTGTCTCTGCTGTAGGTGTTTTGTGTAAGAGTGCAACACACTAAGACTGTTCTGCTTCGCTCTTTTTCCAAGGAAAAAGGGCGGTAAAGTAGTAATACTCTCACTGAATTGGAGGTGAATACAGAAAGGTTGCATTTCATAGAATCATAGAATCAACCAGGTTGGAAGACATCTCCAAGATCACCTAACCCAACCTATCACCACCACCACCCCCAGCCAATCAACTAGACCATGGCACTAAGTGCCCCATCCAGGCTTTTCTTGAACACCTCCAGAGATGGCGACTCCACCACCTCCCTGGGCAGCCCATTCCAATGCCAATCACTCTCTCTGTCAAGAACTTCCTCCTGATATCCAGCCTAGACCTCCCACAGCACAACTTGAGACTGTGTCCCTTTGTTCTGTTGCTGATCAAAGATCACATTGAGTGATTCTGTGCTCCACAACCTCCCTGGGCAACCTGTGCCAGTGTCTCACCGCCCTCACTAGAAAGAACTTCTTCCTAACATCCAGTCTAAATCTCCCCTCTGCCAGTTTAAACCCATTGCCCCTTGTCCTGTCATTGTAAGACCTTGTCAATAATCCCTCCCCAGCCTTCCTGTAGGCCCCCTTCAAATACTAGTTACCAGGTAAGGATCCCTCTGGAGAGCTGAAAGGCAGGGAGAAAAGAGAACAAATCCACCTTACTGCTTACTTTTAAGGTACTTGCAGGGCTATGGGATTGCATAATTTCATTATAATATCTGGGGCAACCCCTGGGACAGATCTTGGTCTCTGTTTTTTTAGAGAGTCTGGGATAACCTGAAACCCCTCAAACCATGACATTCTGCCAGAGCTCAGCTCCATGGCCAAACTACTGTCATGAGCAAATCCCCTCAGGTAACCTGGCTTTCCTTTTCCATTTAAAAGGAATATCGCTCGGAGAAATCCCTGGAGGAACTGAACAAGCTGGTGCCCCCTGAATGCAACTGGTGAGGCATGCCTGCTTCAGCAGGGCTTAGCAGGGTTTGGCTTGTGAGGGCAGAAGCAACCCAAGAAGAAAATTACAGTGTCACACCTGTAATGAGAAGCTGCTCTATGGAGGGGTGGCACCATGGGTGGGTGCAGCTGTAAGGCAGAGTGGAAGGGGATGAAATAAGTAACTGGGTTTTTTAAGCAGATCTCACCATGAGGGGTTGAATGCTGGAACAGGAAAGTCTCAGAAATGTCCTGCTCCGTGCACTGCATAAGGATTCCTGCAGCTTCCTATCTGCCATAGATTGATAGAATGGTTTGGATTGGAAGAGACCTTTAAAGGTCATCTAGTCCAGCCCTCTGCAGTCAGCAGGGACAGCTGCAGCCAGAGCAGGTTGCTCAGAGCCCCACCCAGCCTGACCTAGAATGGTTCCATTGATGGGGCATCTACCACCTCTCTGGGAAGCCTGTGCCAGGGTCTCAACACTCTCAGCACAAAAACTTTCTCTCTTAGATTCAGTCTAAATCTTCCTCTTTTACTTTTAGACCATCACTCCTTGCCCTGTTGCAACAGGACCTGCTAAACAGTCTGTCCCCAGCTTTCTTATTGGCCTCTTTAAGTACTGAAAACCCACAGTAAGGTCTCCCCAGAGCCTTCTCCAGGCTAAACAACCCCACCTGTCTCAACCTGCCCTCACAGCAGAGGAGTTGCAGCCCTGAAGTCACTGATCTGCAGGAAAAACTTGGCCTGCATAACCTTTAGTTGGTTTTTGAATAATTTTACCCTGTGATACTGGCACCAAATGGCTTTTGAGCAGAGGTGCACACAGGCAGGACCTCCTCACCCACACACACCAGTTGCTGTATGTAGGTGCTGGTGCTGAGCCTGCCAGGGGTTCTGGTGCAGATTGGCTGCATGTGAGCAGTCACAGCACTGCCTGTGGCGCAGCTGTGAGGTGTATCAGATCCCACTTCCCTGGCTGCTTTGATGTTCCTATCAGCACTTTAGAGCACAGGAAGTACTTTTCCTATTTATGGCTTGGCAAATCTGTTTTGTCATGGCCAAGACAAATAACCTGCAAAGCTCAGAGAAACTTTGCACTGCAGAAGCTGCATGGGGTTTTTGTTTGGTCCAACATTCACCCAGGTTTGGATCTTACAGCTACCACTTTTTGCTCTTTATTTATGATCTGACACCATAAGCATCTATCCATCCAAGGCTGTACTTTTAATACACCAGTGAAATGTCAGCAGCAATTCTAGCTGAAAGGATATATATATTTTTTTTTTAGGTTAAAATATCTGCATTTCATTACTGAAAGCATAAATGACGAGAAAGCATACCTGGTTACTCTTTTCTACTGTAGAAGCCCTGTTTAAATCACTTAATGCTGGAATGAAGGTTTTCTGTATTCCACCCATCTCTTTGTGAATTAAAACTGAGCCCAAACTGAACATAAAACTCTTCAGAGTGATGAGATGATTATGTTCTTATTTACATTGGAAGCTTTTTGGGACGGGGAAGTTTTACTTCCTTGCCAGCCACATTCCCTAGGCTGCAGAAGCAATATAAAGCTCACAGTCTGGTTCCCTTTCTTCTTTTTCCATTTGTCTCATGTAGCCTGAGGGAAGGAAAACTGCAGCACCTTCTTGCACGAGAGCTTGTGCCTGGAGATATCATATACCTGGCTGTGGGTGACAGAGTTCCTGCAGACCTCAGGCTGATAGAGGTAAATGCTGTTACCTGTACAGGAGCCTCTTCTGGGAATTGCTTGTCTGCCCAGTGCCAGAAACATGCCTTTTTAATTAGGTTACAGATCTGCTGGTGGATGAATCCAGTTTCACTGGAGAAGCTGAGCCTTGCAACAAGACTGACAGTGTCTTACTGGAAGCCAGAGATATTACCACACTGAGCAATATTGTTTTCATGGGGACACTGGTGCGATGTGGAAAGGGAAAAGTGAGTCCTGTCAGCCTCAGTCTTCCCCTCAACATTAATTACAGAATCTCTACTTTTTTTAATCACTTTTTTGGGTTTGTTTTGTTTTTCTTTCTTTTCAGGGCATAGTGATTGGGACAGGTGAAAAGTCTCAGTTTGGAGAGGTGTTCAAAATGATGCAAGCCGAAGAGGTAAAGAAGTCTCTGAGTCTTTCTGAAAGAGGTGGATGCTCTGGATGGAAGTGTGTGAGGAGGAGCAGCTCCAAGAGTTTATGCACTGGGCTCATTTCTGTTTCTGCTACAAAATGTCTGTGTGGTTGAGGGACACCAAAGTGCTGCAGCCAAACAAAAAAAAAAGGTTGTGAGCAAGATTTAGGCTTCTAATTCCAGAGTCATGATGCTCAGCTCATGTCCAATGTGGCAGTCAGCCAAACATTGTTTTCTTTTCCCCCTCTGCCCACTTTGCAGCACATATATATAATTTTACTTCCATACAAGCAAGAATTTCATGGGGCAGAGCTCAGAGCAAAGACAGGTAGGGGGTCACCAGTTAACTCTTGATCCATTAACGTTAAGAAATGACAGCAAAGCATAAATAGATGCTTCTGAGTCACATGGGCAAAGCCTCTGGGACAGAGATGGGGGTCCAGACTTTGTGCCCTTCTCCCAGAGGTCTGCACACACAATATTTGGTCCTGGACTCAATCACTAAGGTCCTTCTTCAGTTTAGCCCTAAGTCAATCTCTGTCTTGGCTTCCCAGGTATAACTGAATAGAATTCTTCTTTCTCTCTCTTTTATCCTGTCTTAACTGCACTGAGGCAGGGACACTCTCCCTGTGGGACAGTATGCACCCAGTAGATGCCATCATGGGTTTGGGGTAGGTAAACACTCAGGTGCATGAGTCAGCTGTAGGGGCCACAGAAATGATAACCAGGGCAGCATGGCTTCATTGTTCTGGGCTGACCAACATCTTCTCATCTCAGATAACAAGTAAAGAAAACCTGATATTCTCTAATGTTTGCAGACTCCCAAAACACCTCTCCAGAAAAGCATGGACAGACTGGGGAAGCAACTCACTCTCTTCTCCTTTGGCATAATTGGTGAGTGGAACATGATGCTTGTGCTTGCGTGGTCACCTCTGAAGGCCCTCTGTGCTCCGGGGCCACTTCTGCCAAAAGTAGTCGTTGAGTTACTTGGACTTTGAGGGTTCAAGCAGAGACATCTTGGAGAGAAATTTGGGGAACAGTTGAGTCCTCAACATCAGTCAGAGAAAGTTAAAGATTTATGAATGTCTGGGAGATTTTTTTCATCAGATGGTTTTCCCCTCCAGGTTTAATAATGCTCATTGGCTGGCTACAAGGGAAGCGTCTCCTCAGCATGTTTACAATTGGAGTCAGGTGAGGACTGGGGGACACCTTTCTCTTTGATTTCTAATGAAACACATCCCAGGGAATTCCCTGGTAAAATCACACCAGAGAAACTGAGTACTGTGTACAGTTCTGGAAACCCCAGCACAGGAAGGACATTGAACTGTTGGAGCAGGTCCAGAGGAGGGCCACAAAGATGACCAGAGGGCTGCAGCAGCTCTGCTATGAGGACAGGCTGAAAGAGTTGGGGCTCTGCAGCCTGGAGAAGAGAAGGCTTCCAGGAGACCTTAGAGTAGCCTTCCAGTATCTGAAGGGGGCTACAGGAAGGCTGGGGAGGGACTATTGACAAGGTTTTGCAATGACAAGACAAGGGGCAATGGGTTTGAACTGGCAGAGGGGAGATTTAAACTGGATGTTAGGAGGAAGTTGTTTGCAGTGAGGGTGGTGAGACACTGGCACAGGCTGCCCAGGGAGGTTGTGGCTGCTCCCTCCCTGGAGGTGTTCAAGGGCAGGTTGGAGGAGGCCTTGAGTGAGCTGTACTAGTGGGAGGTGTCCCTGCCTATGGCAGGGGGTTGGAACTAGATGATCCTTGAAGTCCCTTCCAACCTTACCATTCCATGATTCTATAAGATCCTTCATAAATACATATTGTTCCTGCGCTGGTGAAATTAGCGTGAGCTTTACAACACAGGCCAGGCAGAACAAAAGTAAAACAGCTTTGAGGTTTTATTTAATTTTGGCTTGGAAATGAGTGTTCTGAAAATCTTTACTCCCTTTTCCACCTATTCTTGCTGTAAATGTCCTTTCCTATCTGTGCTACAAAATTAGTGGGAGTGTAGCAACAGCAAATATTACTCTTTGCTCTTCATACTGGATGTACGTCTCAAGATAGGAATGCACACTTTATGCAGCATGTTCAACCTCCTAACCAAATACAATAAACCATGTGTTTTTACTAGTGCCCATAAAACCTGTTGCTTGGTGTTGTCATGGTTCTAAAGTCAATCCTTAAAAGAGAGGGGAAAAAAAAAAAAAACCACTCTGTGGAAACAAGACCAAAATTGTGGATGAGGAGACCACAGAGAAGCTAAACTGCCTCAGCACCCACCCTTCTGTCTGCGAGTGGGGGGAGATATGGTGGCAAAGACAAGTAGTTAGGTCTGAGTTTTGGAGAGCAGCCTCTGGTTTTGATATCTTGATGGATGTACCTGGAAGTGTTCAGAGTTACCCAAGGAATAGCTGAAGAACAGATACAGACTGCCTGGATTTTTCTGGCATGTCAGGTGTTACAGGTTTTGGTGTTGCTCTGATTCAGTGTATGCAGCATGAGGACATTGTCATGAAATGGATTAAAAATTGATAATTATATTAATTTTGATGTCCGGGCAGAGATTGTTAATAGCTATGAAAACTGTTTATTAACGTCAAATCTTGCCACAAAACTTACATACAAGGTTCAAAACGCAGGGTTTGGAAATTTATACATGCAGGGAACAGGCAAAACTGCAAGTCTTAAAGGCAACCAGCATAAGCAAACATTTTTACTGGCAGAGAAGGTTTGTGCACTCACACTGCTTGCAGTTAGTTATCCTGCTTAGCCACTGGATGGGTGCAGGAAGCTCCTTTCTGCTTATGGCAGAAGGCAATCAATGATTACAAGAGGCTTGAAGTATTTACTCACAAAGTATTATGGGACAATACCCAAAGCACATGGTGGGGCTGCTGCTGGGCTGAAAGCTGCCAGAGCCTTTGGAGCGACTTTGGAGCTTCCTCAGGCTCCTGGATGCTTCAGAAATGAGGTAGACGATCCCTGACCTGGTCCTAGCTCTTCTGGCAGCAGGCTCTCATGTGCAGGCAGACATCTTGCAGTGTGCAGTCTCAGCACAGTCACGCTGGCTGTGCAGGCATGGAGGCATCAGGGCCTCAGCAGGCAGGATACAATAGCAGAGAGAGCCCCATGTGCTACCTGCTCATCCTTTATATCCATTTCAACCCGAGACTGATGGGCCTTTGGACACAGATTAGCCAGTCAGGATGGCAGTTTGCCCATACTAGGTGAAGCTGGGGCTTTTGTCCCCTTCCTGTGGCCACCATCCCCAGCACAGAGGGAGGGGGAGCAGGGGAACATGCCTGGGCAAACCAGGACATGTGCAAGCCAGGACATGTACAAGCCCACTTGGCCTGTTTAGGCCTACCACGACAGACATCTGAGGAGATGATTCTGTCCCACCATAGCTTGTACCCACAAGTAAGAGGGAAGATGAGGAGGGGCTGTGTGTGGCCAGGAGCTAATGTGTGAGCCATGCTGCCAAGGAAATTCAACTTCCATCCTTAGCAAGTTAAATAAATGAAATTAAATCCAACCTCTAAAGCCCTGCTTAGCCAGAAATTAATGCTGTTTGGCAATGTAAAGAAGAAAAGCAATTGCGCTGTCAAAAATCATCCAGAGAAAGGTTGAAGGGTTGGGTAAACACTCTGCTTGTGTTTAGAGAGTGATTGGGAGTCCCAGCACGTACAAGCAGGAAAGCTCACCCCATGGAAATGTTCTCTTGGCATGTTTTGGTTGGTACTTGTGGTTTGATCCCTGTGTTGAAGCTGTTGTGTGTCTGCTGTCCCCAGCCTTGCAGTGGCTGCCATCCCAGAGGGCCTTCCCATCGTGGTCACAGTAACGCTGGTGCTGGGTGTGCTCCGGATGGCCAAGAAAAGGGTGATTGTGAAGAAGCTGCCCATAGTAGAAACCTTAGGTAAGGCTACAAAAGGGTGGCACAACTTGGGCATCTCCCAGGCTCCAAAATCTCAACAGCAATGGCCTGGCCACATGAGTGCTCTGACTGAAAAACAAATAAATTTGGAATATGCTTGTTGGGCCAGAGCAACCTGCTCAGGCTTAGATACACTTTCTACCCTGTGTTCCTCACCAATTTTTCCCTTATTTTAGTGATATTAACACAGGCAGTCACCAGGAACGGTGCAACCCAACCCATGGCCTTGGTCCATGGGGAGCAGAGCCCCTGCTCTGTAATCATTAAGTGCCTGCTCAGGTTGAAGGTTGGTTTCTCCTCCCTCCTCATCCTGTGGGGTCATCCTGCGAGTCCATCCAGTCCACTTCTTCGCCCTCTAGCTAAAAAAACCTTGCAGCCCCTCATGTCAAGCCTGATGGCATAAGTAAAATGATTTGTCCTTCTGTAGCTTGTGTGGCTGTCTCCCAGATATCCAGAGTGTCATGGAAAATGGAGGCACCTTGAAAAGGTGTCCAGCCTATCCTTGGAACTGCAGGGCAGAATGAACCGCAAGGAAATCATTCTTCTGTTTTCATCTATCTTTAAATTGGTCCTCTGCGTTCCAGGCTTTGCAATTCTGACCTTGGTCAGTCTGGCCATTGTTTGAGGGACAAGATACGTTCTGCATGTAGTACCACTCATTAAAAAGTACAGCAAATGCCAAACCTGCCCTGTGCAGCTGCAAATGTCTGCTGCACAGACGGGTCCTTTGGCTGAAATCTCTTCTTTGGTAATGCTGCTATTGTTCCAGCTGCCCTTGTTTGTTCTGCAGCTAAGTAATCTTATCACCCTTATTTTATTATATCTGCCCTGACCCAGGACATCTGAAACGGCTTTATCTCATGAAGAATTCTGCTGGTAGGGCTGTGCCCAAACAGGCGTAACTGCCAGATGCCTGGGTGCTCTGCAAGGCAGTCTAAGCACAGCAAAAACTGCCCTCTCCTACACATTAAATGTGCCATGCCTCTCAAACCTCCTGGCAACAGAGAAAAACAATCCTTCTTTTCTAATTTGGTTCTCTAATTGGCTGGAGAGCAGCCCTGAGGAAAAGGACCTTGGGGTCTGGGGTGATGAAAAGCTCAACATGAGCCTGCAATGTGCGCATGCAGCCCAGACAGCAACTGAGTGCTGGGCTGCAGCAAGAACAGTGTGGGCAGCAGGGCAAGGGAGGGGATTCTGCCCCTTTACTCTGCTCTTGTCAGACCCCATCTGGAGTACTGTGTGCAGTTCTGGAGCCCCCAGCACAGGAAGGATGTGGAAGTGTTGGAGTGGGTCCAGAGGAGGCCATGAAGATGATCAGAGGGCTGGAACAGCTCTGCTATGAGGACAGGCTGAGAGAGTTGGGGCTCTGCAGCCTGGAGAAGAGAAGGCTTCCAGGAGACCTTAGAGGAGCCTTCCAGTATCTGAAGAGGACCTACAGGAAGGCTGGGGAGGGACTATCTACAAGGTCTTGTAATGACAAGACAAGGGGCAATGGGGTTGAAGTGGAAGAGGGGAGACTTAGACTGGATGTTAGGAGGAAGTTGTTTGCAGTGAGTGTGGCGAGACACTGGCACAGGTTGCCCATGGAGGTTGTGGCTGCTCCCTCCCTGGAGGTGTTCAAGGCCAGGTTGGAGGAGGCCTTGAGTGAGCTGTACTAGTGGGAGGTGTCCCTGCCTATGGCAGGGGGTTGGAACTAGATGATGCTTGAGGTCCCTTCCAACCTTACCATTCTATGAATTGTCAACAACTAAAAACAATCAAGGAGATGCCTTGGCTTGGTGATGATCCTTCAGAAAGAATTAATTTAATCGCGCTCCAATCTGCTTTACCGCTCCAGGCTTTTACCTGGTGGTCATAATGGCTCACCAGGTCTCTGCCCAAGCTGTGTGGAAATCTCCAGAGAGAGGGAAGATGGAATGGAGCTGGCATCTGATTCTTTTTTGCATCCAAGTAACTTTTCCCCTCTTTGGGAGCAGAAACCACTGCATGTGCTTATCCTGCTCACTGACTGCGTTGTGGTGTAAATGGGTCTTGGAAGAAATGTGCTTCAGTGTAGCAGGACTTCTACAGAGCAGAGCATGTGTTGGGTAGTTTCTGCTCTTAGTTGTGAATGTTTGGGTTTTTTGGTAAGTCTTTAACCACATATTTACCCTGGCAGCCCCTGGGTGGGGCTGGGGAGGGCTGTTACTCCTGATTTAGAGGAGTAAGGGTTAAATGGCCCATCTGAGGAAGCATGTGACAGAGTAGGAACTTGATATGTCCTTTTGGAATACAACAGCTGTTCTGTTGTGTGATAGCAGCTCAGGAGCATCGATCAGCTTCCTGGAGATAGGTGCTCTCTCTAGCTGCCTGCCATGTGATCCTCCAGACACTGTGCCCCTCCTCATAGGATCGTAGAATTGTGTTGGAAAAGACCTCTGGGATCATCAAGTCCAACCATCCACTCAGCACCACCATACCCACTAAACCATGCCCCAGGGTGTCATGTCTATGCATTTTTTAAACACTCTGAGGGTGGTGACTCCACCACCTCCCTGGGCACCCTGTTCCAACACCTGACCACTCTTTCAGTAAAGGAATTTTCCCTAATATCCAATCTAAATGTCCTCTGATACAAGTTGATGCCTCCAACCACACCTCACATCCAAAATCATGCACACAGTACCCTTGTGTGCGCTCCAGTCCTTTCCTTACAACACCCTGTTAGGAAATTCATCCATTTCTCCCTTTCCTCACTGGTTTGAAGACTGTTAGAGAAACATACTCTCCCTCTTCTGGAGCCCCAAATCTCATTTTTCAGGTGTATTATTTGCTACATTTCAGGTTGCTGCAATGTCATCTGCTCAGATAAGACAGGCACTCTGACAGCCAACGAGATGACGGTGACTCGACTGCTGACCTCAGATGGGTTCCAGGCAGAGGTATGGCCAAAGTGGTGATATGGACCTTCCTCTTCAAGCTCAAATGGGTTGGTTTGGTTTTAGTTCAGTTTGGCCCAGATAAAGGGTGCTGAGCCAGTGCCAGGCCAAGCAGTTTCTTGCAGATCACCGTTTGTGTTAAAGAGCAGGGACTTCTGCAGCACTGGATACTGGCAGAGGTGGGGCAGGCTGTATAAAAGCTGCTGTCATAAAGATGTTCATTGACAACCATTTGCCTCTCTCTGGAATTATTGTAAATACTGAAACCTGGCACTGACCCTGATGGACCCTCGAGGGACCATCTTCTGTAGGAATATTTGTTATAGGAGTGACTTCCTCTTGGTTCATTTACCTGTGTGCAAAGTGGGTAAAGAATGCAGACATGCAAACTGTTAGGCAGTCATCAGTAGGGTAAAACCAGTGAGTGCACTGCTCATGACTGAGCTGTAAGAGACTTCTGATCTGGTGGTGAGGAAGTTGGGTGTGAGACAAGCTGGTTCTTTTTGTGCCTATGCAGCTATTGCAATGTTACGCCTTCACTGCCAGCCTTACCTGTAAGCACTGCTTTGAGCTAGAAAGATGACTCCCACCACACCTTAAAAATCAGAAACTGGTTTAAGTACAGCTTGCCTGGCACTGGGAAAACTGCTCTTTCTCTCTCTCCCTTCCTCAGGTCAGTGGGGTGGGTTACAATGGAGATGGAAATGTTTATCTTCTGCCATCAAAGGAGGTGCTTAAAGAATTCTCTAACATCTCAGTTGGGAAACTAGTGGAGGTAAGTGTAAATTATGAACCCACTGCTCCTATTTACATTAATTTTCATTTGCACAGATCACTTTGGGTAATGGGTGGGGGAAAGAAGGCACTTTTGTAATCCTAAAATGAATGTGTTGATAGAATTCTGAGTATTTGTGATACAGTATCTGAAACTTAGGGGTGAAAAGTAGCAATCACAAGGCATGCAGGGAGAGAGCAGAGTCATCAGTTTGAAGTGTTAATGACATTTGGGGAAAACAATACAATTCTGGCAGAAGAGAAGCTGATTAATTTTGCCATGTTCAGGTTTATTCTTGTGGGCAGATTTAGCTATCTACACAATCAGTTTATAAATGTATTGTGATGGTCTCTGGGGTTTGTGTTAGCATGAAATAACATCTTGCACATTCAACTGTAGACTGAAGTGGAGTGTGTGGTAGTGGAATTTTCTGAGCTGGAATCTCAAATTGAATTAGATTTTTTCTTTTACTCATAGTCTATGTTAGAAGCCATAATAGAAGGGACCAAGTTTTCATTCTCATGATTTATCAAGCTCATTAGATTATATAGAATGTTTTGCTTGATGCAGATGATGAAGAACTGATCTCAAGAGATGCTGCTATGGGGAATAGTACATCTTTTGGCATCAGACCGTTGCCATTCTCTAGTCTTTCATTAGTTCCTTTAAAGAGATGAGAAAGGTATGGATTTAATTATGGGGGAAAAAATAAACCATGTAATTCTTGTCCCTTTCTCCAGGCTGGCTGTGTGGTCAATAATGCCATCATCAGGAAAAACAGTGTGATAGGACAGCCCACTGAAGGAGCTCTTGTTGCTCTTGCAATGAAGGTGAGATGGTTAAGATCTAAAGTTTTCCCAAAATTAAAAAAACAGTAGGAGCTGGAATTGTGAGATCTGACAACAGTCATCAGAGTTCTTTAAAGTCCCCAGGCTGGTTTTAATCTTTCCTTTTCTCCCCAAGGCCATAGATGTACACCTCTCCAATCCTCTTGGCATGGACAAACACCTCCCCTGAGCTTCTGTGTTAATAATTGTTTGATTGGTTAATCTCTGCAATTAAGATGCACAATGGAATTATTTTGGGCTCAGACCAGACTGCCTTTCTCATATTTCCTGCACATACTGATTTTAAAGTTCAGGAGGAACACAAGAGTGTGAAAAATGAGCAGAAACAGAGGGTCACCCTTGATTAGTGTCATCTGCTAGCTTTTACTTTTTTCTAGTCATGATTATGTAAAGCAAGATTTCTTACTGAACGTTGCATCCATGCTCATAGGCAGGGGGCTGTAAATTGCCTCAAGGTATCATTTAATCTGTGTTATGCAGCCTGTGGTCCTCAGGTGTGCTGTAAAGTGCAGAAGGTGCCTGATGAAATAATGCAGCTACAAACATCTGTTCTGGCCTCCTATTTTTCAAGCCTGTAACTTTGTTTTTGTAAAACAATGACATCTTTTTTTCCCTAAATGCTGAAATAAATCTTCCTTTTGGTCTGCCATCCTGTAGCCAGGCAACAGCAGAATAGAAGAGAGGTTGTCTCTTCTACTCCAATTTCTTAGTTTAGTGGGAGCTGGGGGACAGAGAGACTGGAAGCTACTTTTGACCCCTGCCCCTTCACCTAGAGCAGCTGTGCAGGCTGCTAAAGCAGGCACATATCCATTTGGACTGTTGTATTTGCTAGCTGAAGAGTCTTTTTGTGGTGAATTGATTCTTGACTTGAATTCACAATGAAATCATTTGAAAGCACATCCATGACTGACCAGTCTGTAGCTTGCAGTTTTCCTGTTTTGTTTTTTTTTAAACAAGTAAGGTGGCTGGGAGCAAAACCAAAGTAGGAGAGCTTGAACTTGGGCTGGGAGAAGTCTGCCCTGCCCATCATTTTGCTTTTGCTGCAGCTTTAGGGGAAAGACTTGAGCCTCCTGTGACCCAAACCCCCATCAAGACAGCAGCTCCCTAGTTTTTGCAGAAGTTAACAGAGATCAAGCTTCAAACTCCAATTTATTTTACTCCAAAAGAAAAGATGGGTTTGAAGCATGGATTTTACTCTCCCCATGCTTTCTTTTGAGCTCTGTGGTATAGAACTGCTTGGAAGTACCTGGACAACAGTCAGTGAATGTAACGTGGCAAATATACAGCAGCTTTGGCAGTGCTCTTTTTGTTTTACTTTAGATGGATTTAGCTGACATAAAAGATATTTATGTAAGGAAGAAGGAAATCCCATTTAGCTCTGAGCAGAAGTGGATGGCTGTGAAATGCATGCTGAAAACTCAGGTAAAGCAAACAGTGGCATTGGTTTCATGTTTCTGATTGTGCTCCTCAACAATGGGCACGAAATGCTATCTCTTCAGCAAATACTGCTCTCAGACCTTAACCATGGCAGGAGAAAACAGAACAAACCTCAGCATTCCCAGCTTGGGTGTAATTGCAGTTCATAAAGCTATGTTTGCATGGGAGAAGATAATACTTTTCGTATAGTGGTTTGAGCAGGAACACAAAAGCTTTGCAAAGATAAGTGGGAAGGGAAGGAAGAGACAATGTTTGGGGGGGGAAATGTTGGCCTCGTTTCCCTTAGAGGGTTAAAGAGCTCCTTTTGGCTGACACCCTGCTCCCATTTTAAAACTCACCAACCTTTTCATTACCATTCTGTCTGAACATGAAAAATAGCTACAGCAAAAATATCACACCTTATAAATAATGTATGCATCTGGGCATTTTACACAACAGGCAAGAGAGAAAACAAGAGATCTTTTATTTTTTTTACCTAGGATGCCAAGCCTTGTGCATGAGCAGTGCTTTTAAAACATGCTCTTCTCTCTTTGTTTGATCAAGTATGTGTCTCCTTACTTTAAAGGATCAGGAGGATATTTACTTCATGAAAGGAGCATTTGAAGAGGTTATTCAGTACTGCACTCTGTATAACAGCAGTGGCATCTCGTTGTCCATTACACCCCAGCAGAAAGCCTTCTACCAGCAGGAAGAGAAACGAATGGGCTCTTCAGGTCTAAGGGGTCAGTCATTACTGTCTATTGCCTTCAGCTCACGGGTTTTCATGCCTGTCCTGCTGTGCTTTGGTGAGGATGGACAGAGGCTTAGTCCTTGGCGTCACTTATGTGATCTCTTCCTAATATTTGTCAGTTTGACAAGTCCCACACCTTGAATCTGCTGGCTGCTTCCTTTGCATGCATCCTGGTTTACAGGTTTAAATTTGTGAGATGGAAAGGAGCTGCAAAAAGCCCTGGAAATGATGGATGTCTTTCTCCTGTGGAGACTTTGGATTGCCTGGGATGTGATCTGAGGATGCTTTGAAAAGCTTTCTGCTGAACCCAGTCTGGGTGCTCCGCTGCCAAGTTTTGCTTTTGGAGAAAGCTGTTCCAAGAGCAGCGAAAGGCAACTTTGAAAAGGATTCAAAATGTGAATCTGGGCACCAGGAGTTTTGGTTTTGTTTTTTTTTTTTTTCCCTGAGGCTTGATTCGATTCATTATTAGGATCAAACCTAACAATCTCCTTTTGATCCTGACTGCATGTCAGTGCACAGCCCACGGAAGTTTTTATACACATCATTGACTTCATCCCTAGAAACAGCCCTACAGAAACACCTTAGGCTTTCATGCAGTAACAAAGACCCCTTCTCCTCTGCGTGATCCCAGTTCATAAGCAGATGAGAACAAGCCTCAGCAGCAGGGTTTGGAAAGTGGTGTAGCTAATGCACATATTCTCCAGCCCTGTCTTGTGGTTAGTAACTGGTGTACTGAGCTTGCTTTACAATATCTGAGTCATCTGCTGTTGTGAATGGCAAATTACTGCTCTGAAGAAAAGTGATTAGCTCAGGCAGCTGCTGCGAGCTTGTGATTCCATTATCAAAGCAACACTGACATGAACCCCTGGCAAAACATACTTGAGTGATTTAAGAATGATTGAATTACATGCTGAGGTACTGAGAACCAGAAACAAACTGATCAGAGCCTTGATGTTTACAAGATGAAAGTTTCACTGGTTTAACTGAATTTACATTTCACGTTTTTAGATGCAGGATAAAGTTTATGTTTCCACAGAAGCACTGTTTGTTAGCATATGAGTTCAATGGCCCCTGGTCAAACACTGCACTGTCCCAGTTTCATCCATCTGGCTTTAGGGAAGACTTGGTAGGCAGCTTTAAATTAAAGGGAATAAATCCTCAGGGAAACTTGTGGAATGGAGATGCTCTGATTCAGATAAACTGGTGTTGTTTGAGTGGGCAAAATGTTTGTACCAGGAATATAATAGCTAACAGTCTGGTTTTAATGACACTTTTTTCTGCTGGAAAACTGGCAATTTAATAGCTCCTGAACATGTGTTGTGTTTTGTTTGGTTTTTAATGTACAGAAATATATTATTACTAATTTAATCTTGTCTTTTCCCCTCCCCACTCCTCTATTTCTAGTACTTGCTTTGGCTTCAGGTCCAGAACTTGGCAAACTAACCTTTTTAGGTCTGGTTGGAATAATTGATCCTCCAAGAGCTGGAGTGAGAGAAGCCGTTCAGGTCCTTCTTGAGTCTGGTGTATCAGTAAAGATGATAACTGGAGATGCCCTGGAAACTGCAGTGGCCATAGGTAGCAAATTTACCTTCTTTCCTGTGGGTCTATATTATGTCTGTAAGATCAGTCAAATGCTCCATAATAATATTATTCTTTTTGTGTACTAGCATAAGTTTTAAATGCTACTGAATTCTTGCTTTTCCATTAAAACAAATCATATTTAATACCATCTGGAATACTGTGTACAGTTCTGGAGCCTCCAACACAGGAAGGACATGAAACTGTTGGAGCCAGTCCAGAGGAGGCCACAAAGATACTCAGAGGGCTGCAGCAGCTCTGCTGTGAATACAGGCTACAGGAGTTGGGGCTCTGCAGCCTGGAGAAGAGAAGGCTTCCAGGAGACCTTAGAGTAGCCTTCCAATATCTGAAGGGGGCCTACAGGAAGGCTGGGGAGGGACTATTGACAAGGGCTTGCAATGGCAGGACAAGGGGCAATGGGTTTAAACTGGCAGAGGGGAGATTTAAACTGGATGTTAGGAGGAAGTTGTTTGCAGTGAGGGTGGTGAGACACTGGCACAGGTTGCTCAGGGAGGTTGTGGCTGCTCCCTCCCTGGAAGTGTTCAAGGCCAGGTTGGAAGAGGCCCTGAGTGAGCTGTACTAGTGGGAGGTGTCCCTGCCCATGGCAGGAGGTTGGAACTAGATGATCTTTGATGTCCCTTCCAACCTTACCATTCTATGATTCTAGTGATAGAGCAGCTATGAACTATGGACCAAATTCCAGTAACTTCCAATATTTTAGGATCAGAAATGGTAAAATCTTAGTGCAAGACCCTTAAATGAGACAGATGGCATTAGTGGGATCATAGGCTGCACTAATGCTCAGAGTGTGGCTATTCCTATGTTTCCCATTTCCCCAGGGGAAATACACAGAGCAAGCAGCAGAGGAGAGAGTGCCAGATTACATACTGGCTCCAGTTCTGGGTATTGTATGGCTTCCACAACTCCAGCTGAGTAGGGACAGGGTGACCAGCCCAGCTTGGAGTAGCAGAGCTGTGTGCCCTGTTTGATGCCCCAGGTTCAGACATATTTCCCAGTAAATTCTTTAATTGCTGCCTCTGTTTTTTGCCTCAGAAATTAGTTGGCTTTCTCCAGAGCTGATCTCCAGGCAGGTCTCACTTTGAGCTTTTTTTTTTTTTTTCAGGACAGAATATTGGTCTTTGCAATGGGAAACTGAAAGCCATGTCTGGAGAAGAGCTGGACCAACTGGCAGAAGCAGAGCTATCGTCCACCATCAATGATGTAATGGTTTTGATTACAAAAACAAAGGCTCTTTCCAGTAGTATCCACTTAATACAAGATGGCTTTTTTTGTTTTTCAGATTTCCATTTTCTTCAGAACAAGTCCAAAGCACAAACTAAAAATCATAAAGGTACTAAGAGGCTCTCAACTCCTTTATCTGCTTTAAAAAACATGATGTAAGGTGAGGAAGTAGCAGTTCTCTAGACCACCTGGTCTGCCAAGGCAGGCTCACCTCAACCTAAAGGACCATAAAACCCAAGCTAGAGAATTGGCACTGTTTGCACTGAATGTGTTCATATTTCTCTTGCAGATCTGGCTTGGGTCATTTGAGAGTTCTAATGACATATTAGCAAGGATACTATTAGGAGAATTGGAAGAGGCTGCCCAGGAAGGTGGCAGACTCATCATTCCTGAAGATGCACAAAACCCCCCCAGACGTGGCACCTTGGAACATGGTTTTCTGGCCATGGTGGTGTTGGGTTGGTGGCTGGATTTGATGATCCTAAAGGTCTTTTCTAACCTTAACAGTTCTATGATTTCTGAGGGCTTTACTCCCCTCTAATTCTTGCTGGAGTTGTGAGATTCTCCACACTCCTGGAAATCCAGTCACTTAATTCTTGCCCTGAGTTTTGTTCCAGTGGGCAGCTGTGCCTGCTTTACCCTCAAAGCCACATAGTGCTTCTTGCTCTTTCAGTGTTACATGCAAATCCTGTGACTGCCAACAGGACTCACTTGCCCTCTCCTGCCTTCAGAGCCTCTCATCTCTCCACTCTCACAGGCTCTGCAGAGGGCTGGTGCTGTTGTGTCCATGACAGGAGATGGTGTCAATGACGCCGTGGCCCTCAAGTCTGCCGATATTGGGATTGCGATGGGACAGGCCGGTACAGACGTCAGCAAAGAGGCTGCCAACATGATTCTTGTGGATGATGACTTCTCAAAAGTCATGTAGGTTTAGTGACTTTCTCACTCTAAGACACTTTCTTCAGGTACTTTCTGCCTACCCATTGTAACAAGTTTGTTGTGTGACTATGCCTGGAAATTACGCAAGACAGAGGGCATGTAAGCCAATGGACAGTGCACGGAGATACCTCCCACGGGTCTGGATCATTTTCAGTTGCATTGACAGCGATGGGGTTTTTGTTTCAGGTGGCAGTGACAAAGCTACCTTTCACCTGAAAGCCCTGGTTTCTCACTGCTGTGGCTAACTGGGGATTTGAAAGCGCCTAGAAGTCTGGGTAGATCATAACACTGTGTACAGTTCTGGAGCCCCAGCACAGGAAGGACATGGAACTGTTGCAGCAGGTCCAGAGGAGGCCACAAAGATGACCAGAGGGCTGCAGCAGCTCTGCTATGAGGACAGGCTGAGAGAGTTGGGGCTCTGCAGCCTGGAGAAGAGAAGGCTTCCAGGAGACCTTAGAGTAGCCTTCCAGTATCTGAAGGGGCCTACAGGAAGGCTGGGGAGGGACTATTGACAAGGTTTTGCAATGACAGGACAAGGGGCAATGGGTTTAAACTGGCAGAGGGGAGATTTAGACTGGATGTTAGGAGGAAGTTGTTTGCAGTGAGGGTGGTGAGACACTGGCACAAGTTGCCCAGGGAGGTTGTGGCTGCTCCCTCCCTGGAGGTGTTAAAGGGCAGGCTGGACGAGGCCTTGAGTGACCTGTTCTAGTGGGAGGTGTCCCTGCCTATGGCAGGGGTTTGGAACTAGGTGATCCTTGAGGTCCCTTCCAACCTTACCATTCTTTGATAACTTCTGCTCTCTGCTTCATCCAGAAAGCTCAGAGCAAAAACCACCATTTGCAGTGCTCTGTTGTTTCCAAACACCAGAGACAGTAGGCAGAGTGGAGCTGAGGATATAAACAGGTCACAACACCTCTGCTTTATGCACCCAGACCTGACCACATGAATCAGGGTTTTCAGATCTGCTGATCTTGGTAAAGTCATTTTAGCTGAGATGAGGCATTGATATCCTTCTCTCAAGCTAGGATCTGAACTTCATCTGAAACATGTGCTAGGGAAGTGAACTTCACTGAGTGTCATGGGGAGCTTAATGTAAAACAATGTGAGCACTGGTTAATTAATAAACTCTCCTCTGTTTCCCAGGAATGCAATAGAAGAGGGGAAGGGAATATTTTACAACATTAAAAACTTCGTCCGGTTCCAGCTGAGCACGTAAGTTCTTCTTGCTCCAGCTGCAGGGGCAGCACCCTTTGGGTGAGGCCATGTAGAATAATGTTCTTCTTTACTTTGCAGGAGCATTTCAGCTTTGAGCCTAATTACTCTGTCAACAGTGCTCAACCTACCAAATCCACTCAATGCTATGCAGATCTTATGGATCAACATCATCATGGATGGGCCACCAGCCCAGAGGTATGGAAAAGCCAAATGAGCAAAATATACCTGAATTTGGCTTAGGACCACAAGCTGCTATGATTTCTCACCAATGTGCAAATCATTTGATGTTTAGATGAGACAAGTTGCACTTTTGGTCCCTCCAAAAGTATTTACTTCAGATTATTTGAGGATTTATACAATTGTAGAATCGTTTTGGTTGCAAAAGACTTTGAAGATCATAAATCCAACTGTTATCTAACTCTACCAATTCAGGTGCTAAAGTGATCTCCTTTAGCATCACATCTGTGTCTCTATGTTCTGTGGTTGAATCCCTTAACAGCTCTTCCACCTTTTGACTGGAAGTGGCCTGTTGTCCTGAGTGCACGACTTGCTGATAGCCCTGCAGATCTGACTGGCAAGAGAATACTGGGTATATGGGGGTATATGCCCCAAAATCACACCAGTTAGGAACCTTATCTCACTGCTAATGACAACTACTGATAATTACCATTTCCACAACATGTGTGATGGTTTGGGAGTTCCCTGTCCCCCACACACTTTGTAGAATCACTCAGCCAGCTGGAAGTTAAGGACTGAAGCTCTATTTACAGCTCAGCACAATNCAGGGGGGTTAGAAGGAGAGTGGTTAGGTTAGCAGAGAGGAGAAGGCAAAAAGCTAGAGACCGAGAAACTGTCCGAGCCTGTGAGACTGTGTCTTGTGTTTTGTGTTCTTATACATCTCAGCAAGCCTATGAGTGAAGCAGACATCACCACTGTTTGCTTTTCACAGCCTGTAATATAATTTTCTCCATTAAAACATTCCAATTAGCCTCCAAACAGCACAACATGGGAGAGATGTTGGCTGCAATCTTCCAGCTAGCTGTCCCTCTGGGACAGGACACTGATATGACACACTGCCTCTGTCTAATACATCCTTTTAGCAACTCAATATGCACAAAAGACCTTTGGTGTTGGTGTTGCAGACATAACCCTGCCAGAATACTCATGCTGCGTTTCAAGGAATTGCATCCTGCAGATCCACCTTGTTTTATCAGCACCACTTTTGGAACAATGTGCATTAACACATCCCTCTGCTTCTCTCTGAGGCAGCTTGGGAGTTGAACCTGTTGACAGAGATACTATCAAGCAGCCGCCCCGCTGCATCGCCGATACTATCCTCAGCAAATCACTGATCCTGAAAATCTTCATGTCAGCGATTATCATCATCAGTGGAACCCTCTTTGTCTTCTGGAAAGAGGTGAGGAAAATCTGCCATCATATCTTGTTTTCATTAGGCTGGAGAACAAAGTAAAGGGCAATTTCTGAAAGACGTTTTGAAATGCATCCAGTGGGGAAGGATTAGTGTGGCAGAAGGGTTAAGGAACCTGGGTCAGCTTCTAGCTCCACTTCTGCCTTCCTGTGTTGCCTCTAATTTGGAGGTTCCTATCAGGAATGAGAAAATTATTGCTTTGTGTTACTTTATAATCAATGGTTTAAAGTGCTTTTCACCTCCAGCCTTCTATGCAAGTAGACAATTCTAAGTACATTAGTACTATGGATTGCTGTTGGTAAATAGTGACTTCTACTATAATCATCTAAGTAATTTAGCTTAGAATATTCTTTATTTAAATGCCAAATCAGTTTAAGAATTTACAGCTCCATTGCTAGAATGATAAACTCAATTAGCAGAGAGAAATTAATGCTACCTCTAAT
>VWYK01018170.1:19762-55552 GCA_013399775.1 Semnornis frantzii | reverse complement strand
AAGGTGGTGAGAGGCTGGAACAGCTTTCCCAGGGAGTTTGTGAATGCCCCCTCCCTGGAGGTGTTCAAGACCAGGTTGGACAGGGTGTAGTGGAAGGTGTCCCTGCTCATGGCAAGGGGGGGTTAGAATTAGATGATATTTCAAATCTCTTCCAACCCAACTACAAAGCATTCTACAATTATATAATCAGCTGCTTCAAAGGTATCAGAGACTTGAGTTTTGGTTTACAAATGGCAGGGACTGTCTTCTAAGTGTGGACTCCTTACAGGGGATTTGGAGTCCCAAGGACACGTGCAGAGTTGCTGGTCAGAGACTATCAGAGCTAGGAGGGTGTAACATTCTCTGCAAGAGCTGGCTGGAAGAAAATGACCTTTAGTAGTGGAACAGGCACAGATGCTTTTGAGTAACAAGCCTTTGTCATCCTCTCTGAGAAGAGCAAGCTAACTCCCACTCAAATAATTTTCCGTCTAAATAACCAGAATAGATAAAACAGTAGGTAGAATATTAGTGCTGAAGGAGAGGTTCAGAGAACATTTGCAATTGTTACACTGACAGCTGAAAATTTCTGTAGAGCTGCATGAGAGAATGTCAGATAAACTGGCAGGTTTGAGCCAGACTTTTTTTTTCCTTCCCTCCTAGTTCCACCCCCAAAATAACAAAGCAATAATAACAAATAGTTGAATTTGTCCAAAGGGATGATTCTTACTAGTGTCTGAATGAAGGGGTTGGAAAGTTTCAAGTAGCATAATGAGGAAAAATCTTTATATCAAACATGCTGATTTTTTTTTTTTTCAAGAAGTCTTTAGTGATTCACTTCCATCAAAGATAAACTTAAGAATATAGCTGAAAAATCAGGAACTGGGGCAGCACTGAAGTAGACCAAAGTGACTGGCAGTATTTTTGAGTGCTCATGGTGAGCCTAACCCAGTCTAAATTCAAGCTGCTGATGCCAGGGTGGTTGTGCTCTCTCCTTTGGATGGAATTGCTTTTCCTACCAAGGTAGTATTGCTGGATACGTTAAACAGCTTTGTTAGGAAAAGGGGAAAGAGAATTGTTTGGAAAGGATTTTGGAATCTGCGTGGTATACAGTGTGAAAAGGTAAAAGTATGGAGGAGGGAAAGCTGCAGGGCAGACAGCTAAAATCAGTGTGTAAAATGGTGAGGCCAAGATTTTAAGGTAGGAGCCAATTTTAAAAGAGTAAAGGACCAAATTCCAATTTTCGTGGCTGTCTTCATTGTGCAACAAAATGAGCTCATTGCTATTACCAGGGGATAAAAGGCAATTTCCCAGAAAACCCCATTTGTAGTTCTTACACTGTCACCTGCTGAAAGCAAGCCCAGAATAAACTCATCACCTTTAACTTCACCACTAATTTGAGCTTTCAGGGTGCAACTTTACGTTTCGCCTTGTGATATGTAACTGTAGATTGCTGTTGAGATGAATGTTACTTCCCCTATTTGTGGTGCACTTTAGGGTAATGAGAGTGACCTTGGGATTAATTGGTTTGGTGACCTGATCTGTCAGAAACTCCAGATATCCTCCTTCGCCTCACCTCCCCCAGTCTGTCAGATTAGCTCACTGAACCCATTCTGTCTCCAGATCTGGCCTGTGATGGTAGAGTGGGTAGGAGCAGGACACGGAGCAGGTAGGAGCAGGATGCTGCCCTCAGCAGCAGCTCTCAGCCAGCTGAGAGTAAGGTGTAAGATGAAGCCATATCCTCAGTTCTCTCTGAACCTGACGGCTGAACAGTAAAGGCTGGTGTAAAATCCTGGCTTTTGGCCAAAACATTCATCCATTGGGGTGCATAGCAAGTTTTGCATTATAATTCTATAGCAACTTACTTAGTCATGAGAGTATAGCTGTGTGTAGCTTAATTTCTGAGGGTTAAAGTAGCCTTAAGTTAGTTGTTATAAGTTGTGGCAGTTGAATTAGGGGATGGCACACAAAGTTTTAGGCCATGAATGGGCATTGATGATTGTAGGTAGGATATTAAATCAATCTCCATTTTCTTTACAGGCTTGTAGTTTGTACTAGCAGCCAGTACTCAGATTTAAAGTAAAGCAAATGATAGTGTTCTGGATGTATGGACAGGTAGGGCTTTGCAGAGGTTGTACTGTTCCTTCAGCAATCCTTTTCATTAGAAATTCATGTCTTAGAGTAAAAGTATTAGTTAGTCTTTCAACTTCTACCAGTAGTAACATGGCGTTGTGGTTTTACTGGGACAGAGTGCCAGGCCAGCCATGGGCTGCAGACTGGGAGTAGTTTGGAGTCAGAGCAGCTGCCCTGAGGCTCCAGGTGTATGCTGTAGCATGAACATCATGTTCAGTAAAAGGGGGAAGTTTGCTGAGGAGAGGTCTTCTTCATACATGGGCTCTTCCTGAGCTTGGCTCGCCTTCCTTGCCCTGCTTCCAAGGGCTGCTCTTCTCTTCAGCGTGGCTGCTGTACCCTCGCTGGGCTGAGTATAACTTTATATTGATATCGGGGTTCGGCTGTTTCATTAAATTAGTTTTCATTTCAACCCATGAGTCTTCTCACCTTTTCCTAGTTCCCCTTCTTAGTTGGGCAGGGGTGGTAGAGCAACTGCTGTAGTTTAGCCCCAGATGCAGGCTAAAGGTAGACTTGGAGACTTAAACTGTTTTTTTTTCCCTCTTAATCTTTGTCATGGTGAGCATTCGCCTTTGGCCTACTGAATTTATTGATGTGGTTTCATGTCTGGAGTGTGTAGGTGGATAGGAGAAACTGCACATGGTGATGTCAGTTTCATAATAATAAAATGCAAACTGAATTTAGTTAATGAAATCATTGGGTAGTTGTGAGTGGCAGGTACCTTCCAAAACACCAAGTCTGAGACATAAACACAACACACATACACACACATCTATGAATGTAGCAGTTCCTGTCGACTTCAATTTGGAAAAAATGCAGATGTATGAGAAAACACTGTGGCTTAAAGAGCACAGCCAATATTTTGTGGTCTTGTAAGCTTTTGGGCTGCATTATCTACAGTTCCTCCTGTGTTCAAGCTGATCTAGCAGGGCTGTTAGCTGTTGGGAGAGAAGGTGTAATGACTTGCCTTTGGCAGGTGTCTGTCACCCCGCAAGCAGCCGAAGTTACGAGGCTGGACTTTCTAATTTGTGATAGATTGTAAAACACATCCTTTGGCAAGTACATCAGATGTCTTCCTCCCTTCCAAAGTGAAAATGGAGAAGAGGAGAAATGTCTCCTACTGTCTTCACTTGCTACTCAAATCCACCTGGTAACTTCAGCGTATTCCAGATTGTTACCTTTTTGCTGGGGTGATTTTTAGTTTTCCTGCTCTACTTGTGAGAATAAAAGGCAAAGTGCTTTCATTCAAGTAAGTAATCCCTAGAGAACAAATTCCTGCTGAAAGTTTAGCTAGATATTTCCACTGCCCCGTTGGATTAATTTGCATTTAGAATTCCTGGTTCAGTGTGTACTGGCTTGACCTTACCCTGTAATCCTGCAATATTCTGTTATTCATTACACACCCAGCACTTGCTGTATAACCAGGGGGAGCCTAACTGAGTTCCATGCGAAATGCAGGTAGTGCCATTCATGACACTTGCCCCAGCCACAGAAGGAGGAATGTGTTATTTATAAAGAGATGTCAAAGCTTGTAATCCTAAAATTAGATCTCCAGTGTAGGCCGGCTTTGGATCGTTTGTGGTGATCTGCAAGGCTCTCACAGAGGCTGTCCCCTTACCCAGCACTTGGGAGTGTATTCCCACACTGTCAGTAATTCCAGCTACCTTATGTGTGGCAAAGTCAGACCTAACAGGGAACGTCAGTGAACTGACAGCTCCAGCTTGGTGAATCCCAAAGTAAAGTGACCAGGTAGCACTCTTTGTTCTTCTCTGTGAGATGCAAGTTGGATTTCTGCTGCTTTCTGTAACTCTGAGTAATGAGATAAGCTCTCCAGTGAGCTCTATCAGTGCCCTGGTAATTTTAAGTAGACATGAAGTTAGAAAAGATGTTATAAAGAAAACTTAATCAAATCTATTTTACAACTAAGTGGCCCTACCAACTGGAGTTAGTTTTTTCTCTGTGAGTCTTGAGAGTCGGTGTAGAACCTAACCTTGGGGTTCATGAATATGCATAAATGTGAAGGAGAATTAATTTTCAGCATTAACTCTTTAAATAAAGAAATAATTTGACCACCTGCTGTCTGTGAAAGCTAACCTTGTTCTCTCATTTGTAAAAGAGAGTGGAAAGCTTCCAGAACTTTGAATTTTGAACCATTTCCTCTTCTCAGAAATTACACTAAAGCAGACAAGCGTTTAAGCTGTGAAAAATGGAAATGAAACCTTTCTTCTGGCGTTAACCCTGTTCTTCAAACCGTTTGCCAATCTGTATTTGTAACTCATTTCCTAAACAATTTTGAAGGTTGAGGAAGGGCATTGATGGTAATTTCAGTGTCTTCATTTGACTGTTTTATCCACATGAATTGCTGTTTTCTCTGCTGTACAATAGCCAGAGAGAGCTAATAAGTGTGCTGCTTGTTGGCTTTTATGTATAGTGCCAAGCTTCTTTACTTCTCTTAGTGCTCCTCTCCAAGTGACCACAGTGTGCAGTTGCCCCTCTTCCTGTTTGCTTTTGGGAACAGTGTGTGTATTGCAATAGGATATTACACTCTAGGCAGTATAGTGATAGCCTCTGGTCATCCAGTTGTTCTGTGAGAATTATTTATGAATAGGGGAAAAAAAGGGGGGGAAAGAATTAATTTTGTCTGAAAATTCTTCCAGCAGNTTTTAATGGTTTATTCTGTTTCTGAAGTTTGAGCAAAGGATCGTGCTTAATACTTCTGACAAAGATTTCTGGTTCCTGCGTGTGGAGAATGATACCAAGAGCACAGTGGATTTGGATTTGTACATATAACCAGAAGAAAGCTGGGATGTGAATTTACAGTGTCAGACAGTGGGAATCATTTGCCATAAACAGGAGCTGACTGCTACAATTGGGGTTGTGCTTTTTGCTCAATTCAGGTGTGGTGTCAGGGTTTGTCTGGGGGAGCTTCTGCCTTAACCAGTATCTGGCAGCACTTTCCTCGGTCTGATTCTTTGCTCTCCAGGACCTGGGTTCTCCCATTTATCCTAGAGTGCGGGTCCCCAGGGATTGCCTGCTTATCTCATTCCACCCTGGTAGCAAGGAGGGCAGATCTCTAGCTATTAGTGTGTGCTCACACCTTAGGGGAGAGCACATGCCTCGGTTTTATGTTAAGTTGGAGCTTCTAGCAACCACCGCGGCAGATCTTGGGCTAGGGGAGGGGCTTTGTGGATCTTTAAGACTTTAGATTTCACTTCCATTCCTTTGAAATGATGATGGGGTGCAAATATCCTGGGTGGTACTGTTCAGATCGCTTTGTTCAGAGCATGCGTTGTCATGGATAGTCCCTTCCAACCTCTAACATTCTATGTTTCTATGCTAATACAGAGCTGCTTAGCAACAAACCGGCCTGTTGACAGCCCACCTGTGTCCCCAGTATTGCATCAGGTCGCTGTTGGTCCCTCAGTAGCCAGCACAGCTGCTGAGGGCTGTCCTTTGAACTGAGTAAGGGAACCTCTTTGAGTGAATTTTCTAGTGACTGCCAGTAGAATCTTTGTAATTGCCGTATGACTGAAAACTTGTAGCTGTCTTTTCCTGTATTTCTTGACTGGGGGGATATTTTTATGTAGATTTACGAAGTGTTGAAATCACAGAGTGGCTGAATTAATAACTGCATACAGAAGAAAAGAACACTCTTTTTTGTGCATGTTACTTAACTGTAAATGTCTAACAATGTATGTTGTAACGCTGTTAATTATAATGTTATCCTAATTTCTGTTGAATTCCTTATGTTTAATGCTACTTTAAACTTTTTTATGGCCCACTTCATACCTGCTTCTGGTCCATACTTAGCTGGGATTTGTATATATTTGCCTTCAGGCTGGTTATGAAAGGCATTTTATCAGTGCAGACAAACCCTGGTTTGAGTTTTGCGTTCCAGAGATCGGAATGGATTCTGCTGAAAGCCTGTACCTAGGTGAATTTGTGTGGCTGTTACTTAGAACTAAGTTTATTAAGAACTTTGCTTTGTGGCTTGGCCTCATTTCTGTGTTAGTCTTAGCAAATTAAAGATGGTTTCCTTATGTAGATTTGATTTGCTGAATTTAACCTCTTTTGAAACAGAGATGTTGAGAGAAATTCAATCATGAATTTCTTCTGTCTTCACATTGCATCTAGAAAAGCACCATGAGAATTCATAGAATTACCGCATGGTGGGGTTTGGAAGGGACTTCTGGAGATGGAGTCCAAATTCCATGCTGGGGGTCACGCACAGCACGTTGCCCAGGATCACGATGTCCAGTCAGGTTTGGAATCTCTCCAGAGAAGGAGATTCCACAACTTCCCTGGGCAGCCTGCTTCAGGGCTTTGAATCATAGAATCATAGAATTAAATTAGGGTTGGAAGGGACTACTAGGATCATCTAGTTGCAACCCTCCTGCCATGGGCAGAGACACCTTGCACTAGATCAGACTGGCAAAGAACTCTCTCCTTCTGTTAAGATGGAACCTCCTGGGTTTCAGTTTGTGCCTGTTGCCCCTTCATCTGTTGCTGGACACCACTGGAAAGAGTCTGACCCCACCTTCTTGCATCCCGTCCTTTAGCTGTTATTGATCATTGAGAAGGTCCCCTCTGGGGCTGTTCTTTTCTAGGCTCTACAGCCCCAGGTGGCTCAGCCTTTCCTCCTCACAGAGATGCTCACCATCTTTGTAGTCTCCACTGGATCTGTCCAGCAGTTCCCTGTCTCTCTTGAACAGGAGAGCCCACGACTGAGCACAATCCTCCCTTGACCTGCTCACATTCTTAATGCATGCTGGGCAGCCATTGGTCTTCTTGGCCACGAAGGCACATTGCTGGCTCATGGTGAACTTGTTCTCTACCAGCACTCTCAGGTCCTTCTCTCCAGAGCTGCTTTCCAGCAGAACAACCCTTCACCTGTGCTGGTGCAGGGGGTTGTTCCTCCCCAGGTGCAGGATGGGTTATGCGTGAGATGCAACTATTGCTATAGGAAAAGGAAATGGGACATTGCCCTCCAGGTAACCCTTGATAGCGTAGGTGAGTCACCTACTTGGTGTGTATTTCTTTTTCTATCTAAAGATGACAGGTTATTTAGAAAATGGCTTGTAGGGATCAAGGAAGAGAAAATGAGGAAGACTCATCTAAAGTAAACATACTAACAACTCCCTCTTTCCCTCAGCTTGACCTTTTAAATAAATCTCTCTGAGCTGATGGCCTTTTTCCTGCTGTAAGAGAGGAACAGCAGCTTTCATCAGCTAGCTTTACTTTCTGCTTCCTTTGCAACCGTGCTGTTCAAAATGCAAACTCAGATTTTTGCTGAAGTTGCAAGTGTATTGTGCTGCCTTGTGGTTTGTTGTGAGAAGTTAATTCACTGAGGTCTCTGGAAAAAAAAAAGCAACCCTAAACTTTCTCTCTAAGTATTTGATCATGCATTAGAAACGGTTCCTTGCTTTCATGCAGTAGGGATAGCTGACTTTTTGATCTCTTCAATCATGAGATAGGCTGTTAGAGCACTTCAAGACCTGCAACAATCAATTGAAATGCTTCCTTTTTGTGGTTTGGAAGCAGAGAGTTTGTAAGGCAGGTATTGAAATGTATATTGAGGATTACTGCTGCTGCCAAAATTGCGATGTTGAGTATTGGTATGACTAGATGAGGGGGATTAAAAAGTCCATCTTCTTTCCACTCCAGTCATCCTCTGTGTTTTTAATAGGGTAAAATAAAGTTTAGAATAAGTTGTCTTTAGTGAGTCAAAAGGAGAATAGGATGAGAAGAAAAAGGAAAAAAACAGGTATTAATTCAATGCTTGCTGTTCTTATGAATCAAAGATGTGAAAGTAAAGTATCCTCCCAGCACTAATGGATTGATGGTTTTCAAGTCTGTCACAGGGTAATAAGTGATAGCTTTAATTTTCTAGAAGAGTAAAAAAATGCTTATGTCACTTACTCCCATTTTGTTCTCTTCTTCAAATGTTTGCTGTATTGGTTGTTGGAAGCACTACTCCAGGCTTACTCTCTGCTTGTAGGGTTCTTTCAGAAACAAATCTTCCAGTCTGGGGACTGGAGCTTCAGTGAGTAGGACCTTCTGCATGAGTATGTACTCCAAGCTCGCTTGTTTTAGGGTGCAACTTTGTTAGTGGTTCACTTCATAAATCCTAATCATAAACCTGAGTGTTATCCAAATGTGGGATTCTTTCCTCTGGGTCAGGCTATGACTTTTATTCTCCTCCTTGACCCCACTTCACAGCAAAGCCGGGAACAGTTTTCCTTCATTTAGCTACATCCGGTATGGAGAGCACAGCAGAACCTTGAGTCCTGTCACTGTTCATTTGGATTCTTCTCTCACACCATGTGCACAGGTTCCTAATGTGTGTAATGTAGTTGGGCAGGAATAAAGACTCTGCTCTTTCAGGTGCTGTTCTTTGGAGCTTACATCTTTATGTTAAATTTAATCACCTTCTCTAAAAGTGAGGCCAGAGTTGGGTTGTTTCTAGTCCTGTCACAGTCTGCCTTGCAGCAGAGCGTGTGACTGTGTCGCACTGCAGCCTGGTCACCTTACTGATGTGACAGAAAATAAACCACTGCTGAAGAGGTAATTTTCTGTGAGACCTTAAGTTGATTCGTTTTACTGTGCTGCTGTGTAATTGTTATATTTGATGCAAGAGGGAAAGTGGGGGAGCTGTTGGAGGATTTGGGAGGCCACTGGGTTTGGTGCTGGCTTAGAGTTAGCTGGGTATGGCATGTGAAATCACACCCTGCTTGTCCCTGTGCCTGCTGATGGTGTGATTAGGATTAATTCTTCAGGTATTTCTTTCACTGGCCAGAGCTGGTGTTGATGAGCAGTAGTAGGTGTTCCCATGTACTGTAAATTTACCTTCCCAAATACCATGAGTGGTAGTAATGTGATTTTTTTGGTGAAGCTGTAATAAGTAATAAAACAAACTTCTCTTTGTCTTTGATAGGGGAGGTGCAGATAGGTGAGGCATTTGCTTATATAGCATGAGGCCTCTTACGCCTGGCCTTTAAAGAAACAAAACTCTCATAAGACAAGAATGTTTTTAATAGATTTACAGTGAGTTAAAAGACGGGAAATGAGGTTAGGAACAAATGCCTGGTTCTCACAGGGAGAAGTTGTTCCCAGTGAAGTGTCCTGCCAGAGATCAGTGCTCTTGCAAATGCTTTTCCAGATCATCTCTAAGTAATAAAGTGGCCAAACTGAACCAAGTAAGTCAAATTTGGAACACATCTTGAATTGAAAGGAAGGATGAAAGATTGAGACCTGCCGAGTGATAAAACAGCGGGTGAAATTGCCTCAGTGCAGTGGCATAGGGAGCAGAATTGACCCTGGCTTCATGTGCTTTGGCACAAGTGCCAAAAGGTAAATAGACTTTCAGAAAGTATTTGATAAAGAATAGGAAATCGTGAGCAGTAAGTGATTATACTGTGATACAAACTTCTGTTGCTGCCAAATCTGAAATGTAGAGTGCTTGGAGTGGTGTATATCTATCAAGAAATGGGAGTGTAGTATGTGCATGGAAAGACATCAGGGATGATTGGACGTTTGGAGCAGCTTCTCTGTAGAGGGATTGAATTTCAGGAGATCCTTAGTTTGGAAAGAGATGGCCCATTTCTGTAGAATTGTGAATTTAGATAACCTGAATTCTGCTTGTTCTTTCACGAAGTCATACCCCATGTCTAAAGCTTGAAGAATAACTGCCCAAGATTAAAGTGAGCTGAAGTACTTGTGTGTGGACAGTGGTCACTGCAATGCTGCATTCTTGCTGAGAGTGAAGTGAGAAATGGCTCCCTAGTGTCTTCAAAAAAGGGATTGATAGAGACACTGTACCCATTGCTGGCTGCATAGGTTGCATCTAAGGTGCCTAAGCTGCTGATAAGGCAAGGTAATTAATATAATTTTTTTCATACCCTTTGCTTGAGGATTTGTATCTGAAGGTGTTTGGCTTGGTGGACTTCTTATCAAACTTATTTAGGAGATTTTGTAGTTCTCATGGGTTATTTACTGCTTTTGTGGTTGAGTGAAAAGCTCAGTCTTTATAGGGAGGCCACTTTCTTATTACTCTGGGACCAATATCACCAGTCTGGTTGTGTTCATAATTAGATTGGCACTTACATCCTCTGCTGCCTCCAGTTTTACCAGCTGAAGTAGTTACTGCCTGCAGCTAGTTCTTTATGACCATCTTTCTACAATGCTGCCACCTCCTTGGATAACTTGTTTCAGTGTTGTCTGGGAACTTGGCTTAATCCATGATTGACAAGAAGAAATGGTTTTGGTTAAATAAAGGGGTGTGTGTTAAGTTTGGGGTTTATTGATACCTCAGCTTTTGAGAATATTGCATTAGAGAGTGACCAGATTTGGACATTTGGAGTGAAGCAGCAGTCATGAACACCTGGGGTTTTGGGTTTTGTTGTTTTTTTGGGTTTTTTTTTTTTTTTTATATATAGGATCAGCCTATATAGCATCAACCTGTACATGCACCTGGGGAAGATTGCTGCTTTTTACTGCTATTGCTACCAGCTATCTGACAACAGATTGTCATTCTTCTACAGCTGGTTTTAGATATTGAGAGAAGACTAAGGTGGATGCAGGTTACCTGAAGTTTAGTGCTGATGTCATTTAATTTTTTGTGATAATATTTTTTTTTCCTTCTGACAAAAATTATCTTTACTGGAACAAAGTTAACTAGAGTGCCTCACTGGAGCTGTTCTATAGAAAACCATTCTGGGCAAGTACAACTACTAGGAAGGGTGCAGTGTGCCTTTGGTTGAGGTCGTAGAGCTGTGCGTTGTCAGAGTTGGCACTCAATTCTGCTTTTCTCTGCTTCTGTCTTTTGTAAGTGATACTGCTGATGCTTCTTTGGTGTGTTTGGAGAAATGTTACTAGAGGACATCTTGAGTGTGGACGATCTAGTAATGTGGTATGCTCCCTTACAGAGTCAGGGCTTAGTGTTCATGCAACTGGTGAGTATCGAAGACTGTTCTGTGTTGAATAATAGCAAGACCTGCCAGTTCACCCAAGTAATCTATTCCAAAGCTTTACAGACCTCTGCTTCCTGGAAACAGTGACCTTAAGTAAATAACTGCAACAGCTTTCTAGCTCCAGAGTTTGTGCTTGGGTTCTCTTGTCAGTTACTGTGGTCTTACAATTCAATTTTCCTGTAATTAAATATTCTTCTCTTCTGAGCAAATAACACATGGGGCAGAAAACATGGGTTTGATGAGTGTTGTCAAATGCACAAAGTAAATGCATTTGAAAAAACACAAAATTCCCCTTTAATCTGCTTAGCATTAAAGGTGACCTTGAGCTGGAGTGTGTCCTTCTAGTGCTGGGTTCTCTTCCCTGGTCCTCAGTGGAGTGCAAAGCACTGTTGAAGATCTCTGCCCCAAAAGTGAGAATTGAGTGTCCTTTGAACTTACTTGAAGTTTCAGACATGACTTGATGAGTGTTAAGGAGGTTATGTTCTCTCAGTGCTCTGTAGGGATCTGTGATTGTAGTGCACTGCAGTTGTCAGTTGTCAGAGGGAAACTAATGGCTGCTAAGTGTGGAATTTCTAATGTTTCTTCTGAGCTCTCTGGGATTGCATTTCTGTCATTACAGATTCTAGGTGGGTTTTGCCTTGTGCTAAACTAAACACATAAGTTACTGGAAAACTAAATCCAGCAGTAGTTTTGTGGACTTTGTTTCTGTTTTGCTTATGGAATTTTGCATTTGCATCAGTGTGGAGATCTTCCTGCTTTAGTGGGTCGGGTTTTCATCTCCAATGTTTAATACTACTTGTGAGAAGAGCAGGTTGGTCCCAAAGAAATACGGTGAGAAAATTCATCAGTTAACTCGAGCAAAACTTCACAGAATCCCAGTCTGGTGGGGATTGGAAAGGACTTCTGGGGATCATTTACTCCAACCCCCCTGCTAAAACTAATTTCTCTATGTACATTGCTTTCCATGTGGAAATAATTAAAGACATGACTCACGTGCTTTGTTTTCTTTCCTCACTCAGGTCATGATTTTCGCTTTCTTGTGTCGTTCTCTGGAAGAGGGGAAATGATTGTAGTGGAACGTGTTACAAATAAGCCACTGATACGGAGCCTTCACAGTTCAGAAACGTTCCTAGCAGAGCAAATATAGCTCAATTTTGTTTGTGTTCTGCAATCTGTCTTGGTGAAAAGGGAAATAAAAATGACAACATCAATCAGACGGCAGATGAAGAACATTGTGAACAATTACTCAGAGGCCGAAATAAAAGTTCGAGAAGCGACCTCAAATGACCCCTGGGGTCCCTCCAGTTCATTAATGACTGAAATAGCAGATCTGACATACAATGTTGTGGCCTTTTCTGAAATTATGAGCATGATCTGGAAACGCCTGAATGACCACGGCAAGAACTGGCGACACGTCTACAAGGCCCTTACTCTGCTAGATTACCTAATTAAAACTGGTTCTGAGCGAGTGGCACAGCAGTGTAAAGAGAATATTTTTGCTATCCAGACATTGAAAGATTTTCAGTATATAGATCGAGATGGTAAAGACCAGGGCATCAATGTGAGGGAGAAATCCAAGCAGCTGGTGTCTCTTCTGAAGGATGATGAGCGACTCAAGACGGAGAGGGCCCAAGCCCTGAAGACCAAAGAACGCATGGCTCAGGTGGCTACCGGAGTGGGCAGCAATCAGATCACCTTTGGCCGAGGCTCCAGTCAGCCAAATCTATCCACCAGCTACTCAGAGCAGGAATATGGAAAGTCTGGAGGATCTCCAGCATCTTACCATGGCTGTAAGTAAAAGCAATCATGCATAAAAAGTTTCTCTTCCTGTTTTTTTTGTTTTTTTTTTTTGAGAGGTTTTGTAATTCTGTTAGAGATGAGAGTAAATGGTTCTTGCCAGGAGCACTGATGTGCTTATACTGACTGCAAGTGCTTTTTGCAGTGTCTGAGTCTTTGCAGGCCTGTTCCATGGCACTAATATCTCTTCAAATGACTAGTTAAATATTTGTTTTGGAGACAACGTGTGTTGACATAAATCAATTTTAAAAGCGGCTGTTTGCTGTCAGTTCCCAAAGGTAGTGTTGTCAAACTGCTTTTCTGAAGGTTTTCCAGTGTTTGATGTGATGGGCCCCAGTTTCAGGAGGGAGACTGTGAATGAAGTTTTTTTGTTTCTAGTTTTAAAATGAATACTTGAAAACTTGAGTTCTTTTTGGTTTAGATAAAATTCAGGGAAGAAAGAAAAGAAATACAGAGTATTTCTTTCTGCGATGTTGTTGCTGCAACTTTACTTTGGGAAGTGTTTTGGTATCCAGTTTCCTGCATTTGCTCAGCAGTTCCTAGACCAGTGATGCCTTGAATATGTCTGTGTTTGTTTATGTTATCAGCATTTGATATTCAAGTACCAGTACAAAATACTTTATTTCATCCTTGAAATACTATGGTGAGGTAGGAAGAGAAGATTCTTTCTAGCACTGCTTGGGGGAACTCCCCATCACGTTAGGAAGAGGCCTGATTTGGCACTAAGTCCTTCTTAATATAAGTAATGACCAGATGAAAGCTGCTTTGGCTGGAGTGTCAGTGGTTGTGGTCTAATTCTGAAGGAAAATCTTTGCTTTAAATGAAGGCTTACAGTGTGTGGAAGACTGTAACTGAGCCAGTGTGGTGAATCGATTGAGTACTACTAAGAACCTGAAGTTTATTGTGTCCTGTCCCCCAAAGCAGTGCTCAAATGATAAATAGAATGGTGGCAGTCCCCTGGCATGCATGGACGTTTTCTGAGGAAGTCAGTAGGAGGAAGCAGATCAAATCAAGCTAGGATGGAAAAAAAATCTCTGTTCATTTAGCGTGGCAGAGAGGAGCAGGAGAAATGATTTTTATCTGCAAAGAAGGCATCTTGAGGATGGAGAGTTCAAAAAGAGTGCATAAAGGTCTTCAAGTATGAAATTTTTTACTGTCTCCTAACTAACAATGTAACAATGCTTGAGCATTGGTTCAGTGTGAGCTTTTGAAGAATTGCAGAATGGTTTTGGTCAGACAAGACCTTTAAGATTGTTGAGCCTGACTGTTCTCTAACTCTGCCAAGTCTAGTGCTAAACTGTGTCCTTCTGCAGCACATCTACATGGTTTTTAAAGCCCTCTAGGGACAGGGATTCAACCACCTCCCTGAGGAGCCTGCGCCAGCGTTTGAGAACCCTTTCAGTCAAGATGTTTTTTCTGATACCCAACTTAAACCTCTTCTGATGCAACTTGAGGCCATTTCCTTCTTGTCCTATCTCTTGTTACTGTGAAGAACATTTCTATTTATTACCCTGACAGCCCCATTTTTTTCTTCTGAGATCTGGAGATCTCTGTGGACTATAACAAAAATTCTTAGGAGCTGGGTTGAAATACTACTGTTTTCATCCTAAGGCTGCTGGACTGCAGTGCTAGTCACTAAGGTATGCTGAGCACACCTTTGGTTTGTTCCACAGGGTTATTACTTCATCAACTCTTAACTTTAATTAGTGTGTAACTATTGTTTGCCATGTTAAATGCTACCAGAGGCTCCAAACTATTTTTCACAGCAAGGCTTGAGCAATGCAGGGTGTGTTTGCGAGTTGTTCCTTGGACACTTGAAGGGGGAGTGAGATGTCAAGAGGCTGGTTTGGTGGTTCTGTCAGTGCAGCGTTGATTTACTGCATACTCTCATTTCCCTACCTGTGCCTTTGCTGTACATCTCTATTTGCAGGTTTGCATTTGAGGTAATGGTTTCTTAATTATTTTTTTCTCCTCCCCCACAGGTATGTGCCTAAGCAGCTTTAGAAAGCTCGGGCTGCTCTTTTACTTCAGGGTCTTTCTCTATTGTTGACTCTCCTGGGCTTAAATTATCTATCAGAAAAAAATATAGATGATTGTTAGGTTTTATGATTTGTATCTTTTGGAATTTAAATATGTTTCAGTTGTTTTTTTTTTAAAATGGTTTAATTTGTTATAGCAAAGCTTTGCTTCCAGTAATGGAGAACTTCATGTAGAGCTTTGTCCCTTATCCTAGGAAACGAGGAAGGGGTTTCATCAAAATCCAGACATTTAATCTGTTACATAAATGTGAGGTTATTTTTATGCCTTCTAAATTTAATGGAAATGATGCTTTTCATCACTGAAAGAGATTGTATCAGTCGTTGTTTTCTTTTAGTCTGTAACAAACCCCTTCTTTTGTTCTGAAAACGTGGATCCAGTAAAATCTGTAAAAGACATTAAGTGATACCTGGCTCCTCAGAAATACTCGCCTTATAGCAGCTCTGAGATGTGCTTGCTGTGTTGTGTATGCTGATAGAATTGCCTTTCATTCTTCTCAGCCTTCGAAGAAGAGATCAGAGGCATTTAGATTTGCAATCTATAGCATGAGATTTGCCTATTAAAAGTGTGCGTGCACCCTCTGATATTTCACGTCTGATTAAGGGCCAAGTGACAATGTAACTGCCTTTTAACCAATGAAATGTTTAATTTCTCAGACTTTTGGTGCATTTTACTTTATTCTGTGCTGGATGCAATGGTGGGAGTTGCAGGTTTTTGAGAATCGTTTGGCTATAAAATCCTCTCCTTATTTTTGATACTTTCCTGCAGAAGAACTGGCTGTAGGAGCTTGATAGCTTCTCCAGGACAGATCACTCTGGAAACAAGTAATTTCAGTGGATAATGTGTCTGGATTGTGCCTGAAGAATCTCTTTCCCCTTCTGTCAGTTACTACAAGTGCAATATTGGAGAAGTCAGTGGGCCCTTTTTACAGGCTGATTCTTCAGAGTGTTGAATTAGCTGCACTGTATAGCTCTGGCCGTAAACATTGCAGTGCTCAAACTGCTGCTCTGCTCTGCTTAAGCATCTGTGTAGCTTTTTATCTGACAGTGCATTTAAGAATTGAGTTTTGTGTTTGTTGCTGAGACAGAAAGTTTTTTCTTGTAGAGTTGCTGGTCTTTGTGTTCCAAATTTATCCTTTATGAACAAATAAAAGCAGGACTGATAGCCTATATAGTGTGAGAGAATTCAAGATGGAAAAAAAATCTCTTAACTGCTGTACCATCATCCCTCACTGCTGCAGGCAAGGCATGCTGGCAGGCAAGGCCATTTTCCCCAGTTTCCTTGCAGATATTTTCATTTCATCTCTAACAGTCCTTTAGAAACTGTGGAAAATGAAATGATGAAGCATGATAGTTCTTAATAAAAAAAACCTTTCCCCCAAAGCTTTGCCTTAATGACTTTGTTGGCCCTGGTGATTTCTGCACTGTAAAGCTTGTATAATTCTAGAGAGGACATTATGGTATGTGAATGTTATTGACTATTGATGGAAACATTTGTACCAGTATGGTTTTGCTATCTGGTCTGGTAATCTGTGAATGGGAGCCAAGAGAGATACTGTAAAGCTAAAACCAAATAGAAAACTCCTCCCAACCTCCATTTTGTCAGCAATTTCTGACATGCTGAGGACAATTGGCAGTCTTACAGCTTTCATCCAGAGGCAATTAATGTTCAGGTTAAGAGCTATTAAATGTTTCGTCACAAGGTACATAAAAGGTTTTATTTACTTTGGAAAATGTGTAAATATTACAGAGTCGAGTGAAATCTGATTGCAGATTTTATTTCCCCTTTATTAGGGGAATATTCTTATGTGGTGCTGAAACTAAACCTGCTCAGAAGAGGAATGAATATAAGGTTAATATTTGAAATCTTCTGGGTAGATCCCTACCTCTGAGCTGGCTTCGTGGCTAAATATTGTCTTTATGTTAGTCACTCTTCTTTGAATACTTCAGCCTCTTCTTCCTAGCCTTGTTTTATCCACAGCTGCCAGTGACCACTTAAATAGGATTCTGGATTTAGGGCTGCACAGGGAGAAGTAGGGTGTGCTTAATATAGACCTCTTAAGTCTGAAGTGTGTGCTGGCTCAAGCCTGGGAGTGCATTTGTTAGGTTTTACTGGTCCTAATAAAGTCCTTCATTCAAGAACTATCTTTTTAAAGTGTTCTTTCAGCAGAGGCTTACACAGAAATACTAATATTACTCTGTTGCTATACTGGAATCCTCAGCATGGCAGAAGCATAACTCCTTACTCTGTGGCAGACAGGTTAGAGGACTTGTAACATGCTGTGCTTGAGCACCTTGGGCCTGCAGAATCTTCTGGGAGATGTGACAGCAACACAGGGACTTAGAGTACTTTGTTCTTTACTGACTGACTGTTCTCTTCAGTGGAACACTCCAGACTGTCACTATTGACCTGTGGCTGCTCAGGAACCAAAGTGTCTCATCTACTGTGGCCGTGGTGATTGTGAGTCAGAAAAATTAAGGGAAAATTCTCTACCTGGAGGGAAGTGCCTGACAAAGCCAATTCCTTGGTACTCCTGTCCGCAGAAGATCATGTATTTAAATTAGTTTCAACTTGGATGGGTTGCTAGAGAATGTTGGTCCTTTATCTGTACTGCCTTCACATTTAAACCCAAGTTTACTGAAGCCCAGCTTATTAAAGAGGTCCTATCATAGGATACTTAAGACCTGCCTGTGTTATCTTGGGCCATACACATCGTTCCTTTGGCCATCTGCTGCCTTAGGTTTGGGTGGCACTTAGAAACATTGGCAGAGCAGGAGTGGTGTGTTTAAGGTCCTGATTTCATTTACACAAGTGTGGCAGCATGGGGAATGAGGTGGCATCCACAGTGTGACCTCATTTTAGAGGAGCACTTTGCCCAGAGGTTGACTGCCTGAATCAAATCAGATTCATTAGACATACAGTCTGTTTGATGGAGGATTGGTAAAAAAGGACTGGAAAGGCTTTTGATGGACCCTGTGAAATGCCAAGACTTATTCTTACCTGGAAAGATTTTGGGAGCAGTTTTCTTTGGCCGAAAAAATGAGTTTTGATATTCCCAGTGGTTATTCACATTAAGTTGAGTCATTATTTAAGAACAGTTCTGTGAAGCATCAGCAAGTTTGTGTTCACTCATCTGTTTCAGCCTTGTCTTTCTTTTGCTTGGAGTAGAAAATACTTCAGAGGAATTACTGATTCGGGTTTGAGACTGTAGGAGGCTCATAAACGCTCTTACTTATACAGGCTTTTTTGTAATCTGTTCTGCATCATTTCAAGGTAGAATACATCTCTGACCTTCCATTTTAGTCAGTATCATAGAATCCCAGTGTGGAAGGGTTGGAAGAGGACCTCTGGGAATCACCCAGTCCAACCCCCCTGCTAAAGCAGGGGCACCCACAGCAGCTTGCCCAGGATCGCAATGTCCAGGTGGCTTAGGAATCTCTCCAGACAAGGAGACACCACGGTATCTCTAGGCAACCTCCTTCAGGGCTCCAGCACCTTCACAGCAAAGAAGTTTCTCCTCCTGTTCAGATGGAACCTTCTGGGTTCCAATTTGTGATGGTGCCCCTCATCCTGTCACTAGGCAGCCCTTAGAAGAGTCTGGCCCCATTCTCTTGCTCCCCACACTTTAGCTTGTGATGATCTTTGAGAAGATCCTCTCTGGAGCTGCTCTTCTCCAGGCTCAGCAACCCCAGGTCTCTCAACCTTTCCTCCTCATAGAGGTGATTCAGTTCCCTCAGCATCTTCATAGTCCTAGGATATCTGGCATATCCTCCAGCATGAATCTGGATGAGCTGCCTGGATAATTTCTGTAGTTAGAGGTGTTGAAGGGATTTGGTAGACTCCTGTGTTACCTGTCTGGTGTCACTTGACAACTTGATTTAATTCTCTTACCATACTTTTATTTATCTTATGCTCTAAGTAAAGGTGGGAGATGCCATTGGTGTAACCAGGCTTCTGTAGCTGCAACTATGTCTACTGAGGTGAGCAGAGGGATCACCTGAGAGAAAATGCTCTTTAACCAAACCAAGCCTTATGGATTTATATTCATCTTAAAATGAGTTTCCAAAGTGCTCTGTCTGCTTCTGTGCAATTAGAGATTCTGGCATAAGGCTCATCAGCAGCTCCACCTTGTCACATCAATAAGTGCTTTTCATTCTTGTATTTGAAAAGATCTCCTTAATTCCCAGTGGAAAGGTGGATTACAGGAGTCTTCCAAGATCAAGCAGTTTGCACATGCCCTATCATAATTTGACAGGTTAGATTGGCTTTTTCAAAGTATTCATGTTTCTTTAGATAGTCTTTCATTTGAGGACTAACAGATGGCATTATTGCTTGCTTCCCAAGTGAATTGCTCTCAATTTCTAAGTTCTTACCTTCATATTAGTCTAATTTTTCACATCAACCTGGGTTTTGTCTACCTTTGTAGGTGTACTGATTGAACGAGGGAGCAGCTTTGCTTTCTGAACAGGTGTGACTGAGAGATGAATTCTGTTCTTAAGAATGTCATCTGCAGGTGATAAAGCTGGGACTTAATTTCTGGGGTGCTCTGTGCTATCACTTGGGCTAGACTGACATTGAAAAAACAACAGCAACAAAAAAACTAACCCCAAAAACCCAACACACACTTCTACATGACAATACTCCATCTCATTTTTGTGCTGGGACTGATATTTGTTACTAATGCAACAAAGCAGTGACTTAGCTTTTTAGGTGCACAGTGTGCATACACTTCAACTCCCTAACTTAACTAAACCTATAGACCCCTAGGAGGGTTTTTAATAGAGCCAAAATATAGTAAATTACCCACAGATGAGTATGAGAGACGTCATCGCCTGTACTAGAGACAGATGGTGGAGCAGGATCCTGCTTTAGTGATTAACTGAGACTGGAAATGATTTCCTCCTGCTGCAGCTTGAATCATGTTGAGAAGAGAGCCTGTCCCGATAGCATCGCTCCCTGTAGCAGCAGAGCCCCGCAGGGCTTGCTTCTGCGGAGGGACAGGATCTCCAAATTCTCAAAGCAGCAACAAAAGCCGGGCTTAGCAGGTCAGAATTGATCTATTGAGTCCCATCTTACATAAACGTCTGAGTTAACTGTCATGTGCTGTGGGATAAGAGATCCTTTGTGTGGCAGCGGTGCTGTTACTGGGGCAGTAACCTTTATGCTGGATCCTTGCGATTAACGCAGGGCGAGGCTGGTATAGGAAGGGAGTTGCTATGGGAATGTAGAAGTGAAGCTGCTGGGTAAAACATGTCAGGTTACTACGAAGAGCAGTATTTTGAATTTCTCTGAGAATCATGGAAGGCTGTGGGTTGGAAGGGACCTCTGGATGCCTTCCAGTCCAACTCCCCTGCAGTTAGCAGGAACATCTTCAACTAGAGCAGGCCTGTCACAGAACCTCAAACAACCTGGCCTGCAAATGGTTCCAGGAATAGGCATCTACTACCTCTTTGGGGAACCTGGGCCAGTGTTTCACCACCCTCAGTGTGAGGAAAAAATAAACCAACAAAAAAGACCCAACAACAACAAACCAAAATCCCTTCTCAATCTAGTCTAAATCTCTCCTATTCGTTTAAAACCATCATGCTTTATTCTCTTGTTACAGGCCCTGCTAAAATGTCTGTCCCCATCTTTCTTGCAAACCCCATAAATACTTGAAGTATTGAAAGGCCACGGGAAGGTCTCCCTGAAACCTCCTCTTCCTCAGGCTGAACAACCCCAACTCTTTCGGCCTGTCCTCACAGCAGAAGGCTTCCAGCCCTCACTGCATTGTGGCCTCTTGGCCCTGCTCCAACAGGTCTATGTCTCTCCACTGCTGAGGACCTTTAATCCTTTCTCAGTATGTTGGCAGCTATTGAATGTAGATGGTTTTATAACCGCTGCAGAAGCATAAATGTAAAAGAGCAACGTTTTTTATTAATTTTTTTAATGTGAAGCCCAAGGAAGAATTTCAGATTGACAATTTTCTTCTTTTTTTTCCTAAGACAAACTCTAAAGGGGCTTTTAGAGTTGATAATACCAAGTAGAAGGAATTGCTGAAAACCCTAAGACTGAAGAGAAATAAATAAGCTATATCTGTGAGACCTCTTATTATCTGTGTGCCTATCCCAGAGCCACTGAATGCTGTTTTCTGTTGGGAGCCCTGAGGTCATGTAGCTCCCTGCCAAATCCAGCCTGCCCTTCCCTTGCCTGTCTGGACAGCAGAACCCATCACGGGAGGGCAAGGAGAATGCTTGGAGTGGGATGTGATCCCCTCTTCTTGCAGCTTTTTAGTGCAAAATGCTTTGAAAAGCTGAGTCTGGCAAGTGCTTGAAGTGAGTAGTTCTTCATGTGGAAATGGGAGGAAAATCAGCAGAGTGAACTCACTTTAGACAATTTTAAAGTCATTGTGCCATCAGCTTCTTAGTTGTGGAATGTCAACAGAGATGGAAAAATCCTGTACAAAAGGTGCAGGAAATCACATTCTTCCCCATGATTGCAGCTAAAGGAAGAGAAGAGCAGAAGGTACCTGCCCGATGGTAGTCCCGTTGCCATCTGTTCTCAGGTGACTCTTGTCTCCTTTTCTGGAGAGATTCCAAACCCACCTGGACATTGTGATCCTGGGCAGCCTGCTGTGGACTCCCTGCTTTAGCAGGGAGTTTGGAATAGATGATCTTCAGAGGTTACTTACAACCCCTACCATGCTGGGACTCTGTGACTGTTGGTTTTCTATTTGTATGCTTATCTAGCCCTGATTTTAAGCCAGTTATGACTCTCTTCCTTCTAGAATTCCTGCTGGAAAGCCACTTCTCTCTGTATCTCAAATTTAATCATGGTCAATTTCTACCATTAATTCTTGCCCCTTTATCTTAAATATCTTTTCTCACTCCATAGTCCTTGCAAGCCAGATGTAAACCATAAGTTATTCAATCTTCTCTTTGTAAAGACAAGCACATGAATACTCCCAGTACTCAGAAGGGAAGTATTGCCACATCTGTTCTGTTTTGAAACCATCTCCCTGCGATTTGAATGTCTGGAGCTGCAGTTGCTGTGTTAGAGCAGCTCAGTAGTGCTGAGGTTGGTGCCCAGGAGTTTAGTGGTTTAGTACTGAAGAATGTTCTCTGTCACTTGCAGTTGATGCCTTCAAGAAGCAGAAGGTGATTGTTATAGGAATTACTTCTCTGTCCCTTATCATCCCATTTCACTTCTCAGTCATCTTTTAAATATTGCAGTTTCTCCCTCCTACGTTGACAGTTTCTCTTTGCAGCCTGGTCTAGCAGGAGTTGTCCTTGCCCATGGCAGGGGAGTTGAAACTAACTTAAGGTCTTTATAATTCTGTCTCAGTTCTTACACTCCCCTCTGTTTAACAAAACCATCCTATTTAGTATTATAAAGTGCTTTGCTGAGTCTATGTAGAGATGTACTCAACTACTTTTCCTTTAGACTGAAAGATCAGAGAAGGGTCTTAGTATTTCTGTCATGGGCTCCCTTTGATAACCGCATGCTGAGTTTGGTTTTGTTTTTCATTCTCTTTGTTTCCATATTTAAGACTATTGAAGCTTTGCAAACACGTAGAGGTTGTATTTTCCATGCTGTCATGCATTCTCCTATCTGAAACCCAGTTTATTTCTCCCTTAAGCCTACAACGGTCCATATAATATATTGGAGAGCCTGTCTGACTGCTGGAGCAAAAAGTACCTATGATGCAGGCTAAATTTAGATGGTTTATATCTAAATAAATTAAGTTTGAAAAGTAATAGAACTGAGGTATGAGTAATATCTTTATGTGAAGTAAGGAGCTCGTCTGGTTGGCTCAAAAGCTTCAGGATCAGCACAACATGGAAGAGTGGTTTTGGGTGATAAATTAATTTGTCACTTCAGAAACAAAGTGGGATGGGATGGCACATTCAAAAGTCATTCCTTCTTTAAAGAGTCACCTTCCTTCTGGCCTGCTGGATGAGAAAGAAGGTTGCAGTTTCTATTTCGTTATATTTGGGGGTAGTCAAGACTGGGGAATATCTGGAGGATTAAAGTAGTGGCTGAAAAAGTTGGTTTTGAAGTGACAGTTGGCATGCTAGTTTTTACACACCCAGCTGAGCTGTGAAAGAGGAACTGGATTTCTTTGAGCTTGACACACTAGTTTAAAAATACAGTTCCTCTTTATTAAATGTCAGTGTATATTTTGCCAAAGTAATTATCATTCCAACCCTTAAATACAAGTTCCTGGCTGAAATTACAATTTCTGTGTAAATTATTTTGATAGAGAATTGTCTGAGGGAGTGAGTGCAAAAAGTGTTGAATTACTATCTGATGCTAAACCTAGTAGTACTGTCCCATTGAGGTGGGAATTTTTGTGTTCTGCTGTAGTAAAAACATCAGTAAAATGAGATTTGCATATCAAGAAACTGTATATAAGCTGTCAAACTTGACTGTTACTTGAGGAGGAGGGGAGCAGATCACCAACTAATAGATGTCTTCATCCAAAGAAAGACCAACAACAAAAGCCAAACAACCCCCACAACTTCTATACAAAACTTTTTTTTTTTTTTTAACAGAGAATGATACAGTATTTCTCTAAATTTGGAGTATGAATAGTTGGCTTGTTTGTACTCTGAGCCTGTTCAGCAGTCAAGAATAGTTCTTTATCTGCCCCATTAAGACTGTATTATTTTACAGAAGAGTGGGTGGTATCCAGTTTTACCCTGATACTGGCCAACTCCCAGCAAATCCTTATTGACATTGGAAGATGTAAGAAACATCAATAAATGTTTTTCCGGAACAATTAATTCCGTAGTTTGTTTTTTTAAATTGGTACCCTGCCCCTTGAAGCTCTGACAGCTAAGACAGTGCATCCAGCATTCTTTAGTGATTCTTGTTGATACTGCATCCCCACCAACACAAAAAGCCTTTGTTTTGCAGGAATGTTTTTCTTTTAAAGCAATGGAATTGTCTTGCAAAGTTTTGCATGCTCAGTTGTTCAGGGTGGTTAACCTCAGCATTACTACCAGCTTTATCTGGGATGGGTGAGGGAGCTGCTGGTGGTTGGTTGAGGGAACTGCTGGTGCTCAGCAAATCAGTGGGCCTATCACCCAGGAAACCTCCTGCTGTGCTGGTGACCTCTCAGAATTGCTATGTGAAAGTTGGGGTGGTCTGCACAGATCATGAAACCTGTTATCATGGAATCATAGAATGGTTCGAGTTGGAGGAGATGCTAAAGATCTAGTTTCAACCCCCTGCCATGAGCAGAGACACCTCCTACTAGACCAGGTTGCTCAAGGCCCTATCCAACCTGGCTTGGAGGCTCCACAGCTTCTCCGGGTAAACTTTTCCAGTGCTTTGCCACTCATCTTGTGGTAGGACTTAACCCTTTCGTCGTTGGGTGTGTTAAATGTGGTGGGTTTTGTCTCAACAGCTACATCCCCTCGAGTTTCCTCAGAGCTCGAGCAGGCTCGGCCTCAGACAAGTGGAGAAGAGGAGCTCCAACTGCAGCTGGCACTGGCCATGAGCCGAGAAGTGGCGGAGCAGGTCAGTTCCCGTGTAGGTTTTCCAAAGTGTCCATACTTTCATAGTTGAGTCTACAATCCTGTTTGGTTTTGTGTTGTGTTTTGTTTGTTTTTTTCAATGGCAGCTTGGCTTTGCTCCAGGTGGAATAGGGGGAGAGAAAGGAGAAAAGCCATTTGGGAAGATGTTACTGTTTTATTTTTATTTTTTTTTTTAAATCTCTTTTTAAAGTAACTTCAGCCTCCGAGCTGTTGAGACTAGTGGAAGATGACAGTCACTTTGCAAAGAAGACTTGGTGTGGGAGGATGTTATTCAGCACATTACTGAAGATGTTTTCAGTTGGGAAGAACTGAAAGCATGACTAGTCCTGAAAACCTTCATTAATGGGGCCAGCATGAGAAATGTCGGTGAATTCTGATTACAGTGAAATTTTGAGTGATCTGTTCATTGGGTAAGATTGTCTGGAACAGAAGGGTGACCTGACACAAACTTCAGGAATGTGTGAAGAACCTGGTTTAAAAGAATTGATTCGTTATCTATCTTGTGGGTTTTGTTACTTTGTTAACTTTTAGGAGGTTCATTCTGAATTTGGAGTAAATGCTATAGTTGTGAATTAAGTTTATTGCATGTTAATACATGACAAAGTTATTGAATCTCAGCTATGAGTGAAAATTCAAGTCAGCCATACTGAGTGCCTGTAATGTTATAGAGGCTTCCCATTGGGAGTTTAGTTTACTGCTGGATTAATATCTCTCTGCTTGGAAAGGGGAAACCATCATCCAGTAAACTTTGTCATTATTGAGCAATAAAGTTAAAGAAAATAAAAATCAGAGTATCAGTTGAAATAGCTTAAAAAAAACCAAAACCACCAGGGAAATTCCAGCTGGGGGATTAGTCAACTTCTGAAGAACGTGATGCAAGCCAAGATATATAAAGTAGTTCAGTATACCACAAACATGGTAGTTTAGATGTTAAAAACCTACAAAATATGCATGGAGGTGGCTAGATGATTTCACTTGGTGTTCTTCCTAACAGTTGCATCCGATGTGGAGGGAAGCTGAAAAAAAGCCAGGAAAATTAAAGTTGAAATCACTGTGTCCTTCAGTGGTGATTTGAATGCTCATCACAGTAAATTAGAGATGGGCTATTGACTTTGTTTCGAAGTTCTGTGGTGCTTCTAGCATTGAACTCTGGAGAGAACATTTCCTTTGTAGCTTTCCCATGAGGAGTAAAACTACAGGAGGGTAAACTTCAGTCAGCAAAATAGATGTAGTTACAACCATGCTACTAGGGAGGTGTTATGGAGTCAGGGTGCTCCTGACCTCTGTTTGAGGCAAGGATCATTAGAAATCGTTTCCCTTCTACTTGTGCAATGTGTACAGGTTCCAGCAAGCAATCCTGGCAATCCCACTGCAGGTGCGTGTGACATGCATCACTCCTAGGGTGGCAGGGAACAGTGCCAGGCCTTCCCTGGCAATGTCCTGCCAAGGGGGCTAGACACCAGGAGGGAGCGAGCCTCACAGTCTAGGCTAATGGTCTATATCAACAGTGTTGATTTCCTTTGCAGGAGGAACGCCTCAGACGCGGAGATGATCTGAGATTACAGATGGCTCTGGAGGAGAGTCGCAGAGACACAATTAAAATTCCCAAAAAGAAGGAGGTAGTGCCTTCGACTAAGAAATTCCTGGTTATGCTGCCAAAAGCTGAAATACAGTAACACAAAATAGCTTAATAACTGAGCTCTTTTATGCTTTTGGGATTGCTTTGTTGTATAGCTTAAAGCTTCTTCCGTGTGGGTTAAATTTCAAACTACTAGTCAATGCAGGTGTGTAAAAGGAGAAAAAAAAAAAAGTTTTGCTTCTTCACTCTCATGGGTTTTGTCTTCCAATGGGTGATGCTCTTGATTAAAGCTCAGATTCTTCCTGCCCTCAGCACACCACTCTGCTGGACCTCATGGATGCCCTGCCCTCCTCGGCACCTGCCCCACCCAAAACGGAGCCTTGGGGACCTCCCGCTGTTGCAAACCAAACTGATCCTTGGGGAGGATCCACAGCTGCAGCGACTGCCTCTGACCCCTGGCAATCATTTGGTAAGAGTAAACTGCCAGCAGAAATGCTCATTTAAAAAAATTGTGCATTTTTAATGTGGAGCTCTTCAAAGTCTATTGTCATGCTGGATGGCAATGGCATTGAGTCTGTTTTGATTGTGTCCCGCGCCCTAGGTCAAAGCTTCCCCTGAAATACTTCCAAGCAGAAACAAATGGAAGTTGCACTCTCATCCTGACATTTAAGCAGATGGGTTTTTCTCTATTTTGAATCTCAAGAAATCTTGAGTGAGTGAAGCCGCGGTTGTCTTTGTAGAGTAAAACCAACTCGTCTCAGACTGGAGAAATGTTCGTGCCTTGTCTGCTTGTGGTGTCTAGGTTAGCCAAAGGCTGTCCAAGGAGTTACTCCATTGCAGAAGAAAGTTGATGGTTCCTCCTTTTTGCTATAGCTGTGGCATTGGAGCTACATCTTTTTGTTTATTTATTTATTTAGGCTTTGGATTACTTTTCTAATCTCTCTTTTTTTTAGGGTCAAGGGGTTTCTGTGCCAAGGGAAGCTTTTTCATGAGGACTAACAGCTTAGTTCTGTCAGTTTTGCTTGAGGCAGATGATTCTGTGACCTCCACTATAAAGTGCTTCAAAGTCATTTTCGTTAGTATTCAACACAACACAGTCCAGACTCTTGATGAAAATTTTGAAGCTTAATAATGAAATGCAGGGTTTATTTTTTTTTTTTCCCTCCTCATGGTGACATTAAAGGAACCTATGTAGCTGCTGGGCCAACTGCAGTCCATTGTTCTAAATGTAATTTCTTTAGTGATAAACTGCAAACATGAAATCAAAAAGTGCAAGTTTAGTGCCTTCAGGCTTCTCAGTGTGTTTTCCTGTGGTTAAAAAACAAACAAAATCCATCTTGAACCTAGTGCTTGATAGATCATCCTCTGACAAGATTTTTCTCGCATCAGTGGCAGCTGTAGCAGTTCCTCTCAGTGGCTTCCAACTTTATTAATGCCATAGAACAGCTCCTTGTTCCAGCTTGCTGGTCACGTGGCTCCTGAGGGTAGTCTTGAAGATGTATGATTTATGAATTTAACTGCTAATAAGAGTGACTCATTAAACTGTATTTCTCAAATCCTGCCTGTGTTTCAGCATTTCAGGAGGGATAATGGAAGCTAAGGGAAGGTATCTTCCCAAGTGCTCTCATTTTGTGCTCTCTTTATGTGAGAGAAAAGACATTTTTGTAAGCTTCTCTTATGGGAAGTGCTGTTGTTAGCATTTCTTGTATGGCACTGCTTGTAACTCAGCACTAAGGGTGGATAAAAGAAATATAAGTACCCGTGTGGGAATAGTTGGACTTACTAGGAGAATTTTAGCATTTCCTTCTCCAAAGCTGCAGCAAGACTGTGCTGCCTGTGGGTGAAACAAAGAGCAATATTGCAAATTGCAATTGCTGCTACTGTGGTGGATTGATTGTCAAGGCTGTTGTAGAGTCTCAGAATCATTTTGCTTGAAAAAGATCTTTAAGGTTGACTCCAGCCATTCTCTAACTCTGCCAAGTCTGGTGATAAACACTGCACCTCAGCACCACACTTCTGCTTCTTAGAAACACCTTCAGGGATAGGGATACAACCATCTCCCTGGGAAGCCTGTTCCAGTGTTTGAGAACTCTTTCAGTGAAGAGGTTTCTTCTGATATCTGAACCTCCCCTGGTGTAACTTGAGGCCATTTCCTCTCATCCTATCACTTGTTACTAGGAAGAAGAGACCAACCCTGACCTTGCTCCAGCCTCATTTGAAGGAGCTGTAAAGAGCCAGAAGGTTTCCCCTCAGCCTCATTTTCTCTAGGCTGATCAACCCCAGTTCCCCCAGCCACTCCTCAGAAGACCTTGTGATCCCAGGGGCATTTATATGTAGTGTTAAAAAAATAACCCAACATTCAGTTATCACTTGAAACCCACACGGTGGTTAAAGATAACAGCTGTGTACTGCATGGATAATGCTGTCCTGCTCTTGGATTATGCAGTTGTTCTTTTTTAGTACTTAAGCCATGACTGGTTGAGCAGTTTCATTGGGAAGGGAAAACGTTTGCATGTAGTGTTTGAATCGATGGTGATTGATCCCTGTAGAGTTGTAGAGGATGTGCATGTAAAGTCTGAGGTTCCCATTCCTGCATGTTCTTGGTTTGATAAGCCAAAGTAGTCACATTTAATAGCAGAAGGAAGAAGGGGTCACCTAAGCTGAAAAGCAATAAATTAGTAGGTTGGAGAGGAAGAAGAAAAAAAGCTGTCAGGAAGTTGTATATAGTGAGGCATTTTTTTTTCTCTTTCCTTCTCCTTTTACTTTGTCACTTTACAATAAAAAGCCCTAACTTTCTGCACACCCTGAAGCAGTTTGGTCTTCTGAATTTGCAGGAATGAAGAGTTTCAGCATCTTCCAATATAAAAATAGGGATCCTGAAGGTACAGGCATTGGGTTTAAAAAAGAACATACAGGAAGAGTTGTCAGTGGACAGCTTAGCTCTGTTGCAGGATGAGCCCTTAGAAATGGGAACAAAAAGCACAATTAGCTCAAGGGAGTTGATTATAAATAACAGTATGGTTAAAAGAGTTTGAAATCTGTTCCCTTTGAGCCTTACAGATTGCTTTGTCCAAGTTGTAATACTCTGTATTTCCTACCTTTTATACACAGGCTTTTTAGAATCCTCCTTTTCCTTGAATTCAGAAGTATAACCTAGATTTAGGTCACCTTCAGACAGGTATTGTCATTTTGGTAGCAATGTCTGTAACAAAAGCCAGTTTGTGTTCTGGTTGGAACTGCAGATTTTGTTACTGAGTTTCAAATAAGAGATTTGTTTTCTTTCTTTCCGCCTTGCACAGAGTTTACTTGTGCTGTTTTTTTGGCATGTGTGGCACAGATGCTGAGACTTTTCAGCATTCCTGATTTTGAGTTGATTCTCCTATTTAAATTCAGTAGTGATTGGCATTAATGAATCAGAAGAGAGATCAATCTCCAAGGAAAGCTGTCCAAAGAGAACTGTACTGACATGTGTGCCTGCTGACTCTTCTTGCAGATGCCAAACCAGCTGCTTCTGTTGACCCCTGGGCAGCACCAGCAGGATCCACCACAGCTCAACCTCTGTCCAAAAATGTTGACCCTTGGGCTCCGGCTCAGCCATCTTCTACTGCAGCAAAATCCTCTGTGGATCCTTGGGGACCAGCACCTGCAAACAAACCTCTCTCTACTTCTGGTGAGAAACAGACTCATCCCATATCTGTATTATTTGAGTAATGGAGGTGAACTCTGAATGATTTTCTTGCTTTGGTTAGTTAGAAATAGTAATATCCTGAGCAGTTTGCAGAACTGGTCTGTAACACAAATGGGAGTTGTAATAACTAGAAGCAGAAAGCACTTTGGAAGTAATTATTCTGACTTGGAGCTCTGAATTTACCTTGCTGCTTTGTGCTTTGTCCCTTCCATGTTCTTTTATTGTTGCGTGTGGATATGTGCAGAGCACTTAAAACTGCTGCTGCAGTTGGATGTTTAATTGAGCTTTATCTTTAATTAGACAAGGACATAATTTCTGGAAATGAATGATCCTGTAATTTTACCTTTCATCATGATAAATAGCTATGCAGAGGGATGTCTCTGCAGATGTAGATTGACAGGTGGAGGAGCTCCATGCTTTGAGGAGACATTTCGAGGTGCAAGTGAAGGTTTGCTACTTGAAAAGGAGGTTGTGAAAGTTATTCCTAAGCTGTTGTGTTGCAAGATGCAGAAGGTGCTGATGTAATTGTCTAGGCTCTCTGTGACTAATGCAACCTTGATGAATCGTAATACCTGGTATTTTCACATTGGCACCGTGGCTAAATGCATCCTAAATGCATTTTCTGCTGCTCATTCATTTCTGTATATAATAAACAAAGGAGTCTGAGCACCGCAGAAATTAGTGCTGCCTAATCAACTTTTCACTGGGCAAAGGGCAATAACTGGGTCATTATGGGAGTGGTTCTTTAGCTGGTGGGTCTTTGTTCTGCATAAGTAACATTGTTTATATATAATTTTTGCTCATTCTCATGGATTCCTCTTTTTGTGCTCTTTATGGAGCTAAGTCTCTACCTTCATTTGCTTGAAATGTGTTGAAGGTTAAAACTAAATTAGAAAACCACTCCAACTAATAGGAAAAAAATGAGAGGGGGAGCTTGCAAGCTTTTCAGATTGCTGTTCATTTAGATGTGTTTTTTCTTCCTCAATTTCAAGGTAAAACTGTGTTCACATTTTGAAAATGTTCTGTTTTCATGGGTTGCAAACTGTGGGCAAGTTCTGGTGCTTTAGCTAACAGGCCCTTGCCATCTCTACACGGCATAGATAACCTTTTCTATTGCATTCCTCTTCCTTTTAACTTTGGAAGTGTAAAGTCAAATCATCACTGAAGTTGTAGCACCACTACATTTGTCTTTGGGATTGTTTTCAGAGGTGTGTTTTACTTGAGGGCTGATTAACCCACTTTATAGTTTAGGCTGTAAATTCAATGCTGTTCTCTTCTCCTGCAGCAATATATCCCTGTCTATATGTCTGTAGTGCAGACATTCAGCATGCTGAGGTGTGTCTTATGCTGGTTTAAAAACACATAACTTTGAATTACTTGTCCAGTAAAAAAGGACAGATCCTTCTCTGCCTGCCTCCTACTCTTGTAGGAGCACTTGGGCTGATCAGAGCTACTGCCCTGGAACCTGACAGAGCAGCTTCTTGGTGACATGGACGAGTTAGAAATGACTGTCAGTAGTCTCAGGCATGTGATGCATGCAAAGATCTGTTAATGACAGGGCTGTCTTGTTGTTTTGAACAGGAAGTACATCTTTTGACCTCTTCAGTAATTTGAATGGTACAGTTAAAGATGATTTTTCTGAATTTGACACACTTCGAACTTCCAAAAAGCCAGGTATGAATCAAATTCTTAGCATGTGGACAGGTTGGGTGATAGGCTCAGCAACAAATATCTCTATTCTGAAATTTTATTTGAAAGAACCAAAGAAATAAAATTGACTTTCACAACTGAAAAGACTAAAACTGGTTGTAATGCAGCAGTAAAAGCTCATTGTTAACATTTTTTGGCCTGTGCATGAATTCATGGGGAATGGGCCTTTTGCATTGTAAACCAAAAAACTTCACTTTGTAACTTTTGTTGCATTGACCCAGAAATGTTTGACTTCTAAATTGACAGTGCCCAGTGTTTGGAGTCTGGCTCGTGCTCAGAGTCAAACAAAACAATGCAGAATGCCTTTCTCAGACACACAAATTCCAGTGTGTAACAACAGTAGGAAGATGAGAGAACAATTCTGTGAAGCCTTTAATTTATTTTTTTATTAGGTCATTAGTCACTAAACGAAAAACTGCCAGATCTTAACCTGTGAGTGCTTTGATACTTTCAGGATGGTTCTGCCTGAAAGAATGGTGACTAATTCAAAGCTGGGCTCCTTTAACACAAAAGAAAAAATCCTGGGTGGAATCAAGCTAGTTAGGGAGCAGCAGTGGTGTAGTGCAAGGGCAGAAGCTGAGGCTTTCTCTGTCTTCTCCTTGCAGACTCTTAGTTCAATCTGTGCAGCTTAGCTGTGAGAATACTCATCAGGGCAAATCAGGTAGCACCTTCAGTAGAGCACTGCTAATCTAACCATGGCTTCTTCATGCTCTGCTAAAGAACATTTATCTGCTTGCACGCTGTTAGGGTGTAACATGCTGAACCGTTTACATCTGACTAATACAGGCACTAGATTTTGAAACATCTCTGCTGTCAGACTTGAGGGTGTTCTTTGCTTGACTGTATAGGTTACTGAGATAAGTTTTGTTTTCCTCTTTGTGTTGTTTCAGCTGAATCAGGTTCCACTTTGCCATCTCAGCATAGCGGTACCACAAGTCCTGATCTCTTTGATTCCCAGCACTCGAGCGTGACATCAGGCAAACAGAGTGCAGCCCGGAAAACCCCTGAGTCTTTTTTGGGCCCCAATGCTGCTTTGGTGAACCTGGATTCACTTGTGTCTAAGCCACCACAACCTGTTACTTCACTGAATCCATTCTTGGCACCAGGTCTGTTCCTGCACGTTCCTTCAGTTTTCTGTTTTAGCTCTCCCTTCCTGTAGGAAAACTCTGCATAACTCAGGTCTGTTTGATTTTAAAGTAAACTGGACTGGCCTTGTTTTTCTTGATTACTTCAGGCAGCAGATCCTGAGTGAGAGCAGCAGGATGAGGCATCATGGTTTTAAGGCATGAAAGCAGAGTGTCTGCAGCTGATCTGCAGTTGTTGTATTTACACAGTTGTTGTAAATCACAAGAGTTGTATTTACAAGGGCTTGTAGTGACAGGATGAGGAGCAATGGCTTTAAGCTGAAAGAGGGTAGATTTAGACTGCAGGTTAGGAAGGAATTCTCTACAGTGAGGGTAGTGAGACACTGAAACAGGTGGCCCAAGGAGGTTGTGGATGCTCCCTCCCTGGAAGTGTTCAAGGCCATGTTGTCCAGGACCCTGGTCTCTAATGGCAGGTGTCCCTGCCCATGGTGCCGGGTTTGGAAATCTTCAAGGTCCTTTCCATTCTATGATCTCTGCCTGCAACCTGAGGTTCCAGATAGCAAGCTGCAGTATAGTCTAGTGGGTTGCTGGTTAGGCTGTCTTTAGCTTAGCCTGATAAACTGGTTTTCATCAAAACACATTCAGTGTATTCCTGTAAAAATTGAGTACTGCAATTCTATAAATTGGCCCCTATTGGAGGTGAGCAGCCTTAGATGGTGACACCAAGCACGTGAAGATGTGTTTTAAAAATACCTGTTCATGGGCACTGACATTTCAGTATGACACCAGTATGGTGGAATGCTTCAAAATGCTACTTCAGGATTTATTTTTTCTTTTCCAATGGAGAGGAAGAAAAAGAAAAATAAAAGAAAAAAAAGAAAAAAAGAAAAAAAAAAAAGGAAAAAAAACCCCAGTATATTAAACTGCTTGGGTAGGAAGAACCCAGTAATTCCAACCAGCCTTGGCAGTGTTTAGCAAGAGGAAGTCTGTGTATCTGCCATTACCGGTTACTACAAGAAGTTTATGAGGGGTCACTGGGCCATCCAAATAAGGCAGCACATCTACAGTAAAAGGAATTTGTAGTGTTGGCAGCAACCCAGAGAACCTCAAACGCTGGGAAAGTTCTTCTCTGCTGTTTCTAACACGGCTGTAATTCGGAAACAACTTGTTTACTTTATGAATTCTTGTCAAAACTCAGTGCCAGAAACATGCACAGCTTCTAAAAGGGGTGGGCTGGAGGAGATCTTGAAGCAGATGCACACGTCTGCAGTAGCTGGATTGCAGCAGAGGAGTGCAGAGCTGCAGTTCTCCTCTGAAATGCGTGTTTTAAGGAAAATTTTAAAAAAACACTTAGTGATCAGACTGAGAGATTTGAGGTTGCTCAGCCCTTAGAAGGGAAGGCTCCAGGGAGACCTCACAGCTACCTTCCAGGATTTGAAGTGGGCTACAGTAGAGCGGGAGAGGGACTTTGTGAAAAGACATGTAGTGACAGGGTGAAAGGTGGTGGCTTCAGGCTGGAAGAAGCTCATTTTACATTAGACATTAAGAAGACATTCTTCCCCACGAGGTTGGTGAGACACTGAAATGGGTATCCTGGAGGGGTGGTGGAGGCCAAGGCAGGTTGGGTGAGGCCTTGAGCAAGCTGGTCTGGTAGGAAGTGTCCCTGCTCCTCATAGGGTGGTTGGAACTAGAGGATCTTTAACATCCCTTCCAACTGAAACCATGCGATGGCTCTTTGATCTGGATGTTGTCGTTAGGCACGTTCCAGGTAACCAGGTCAGGATCTGTCCCTGTCAGCAGTGAAAACTATCAGTCAGCACGAGGATGTTTTGTGGCATTGGTAGTTTCAAGGAACGTACTCTGGTTGTGCACCAGTGCAGCTCCAGTGTGCTGAATGGCATCTCTGCAGGTTTCTCTGGGGTATTTTGGGGTTGGGAGTGTCTGAGGATGTCTAGAAGGTACGCTCTTTGCCAGCAGGGATGATCTCCAGAGCCTTGTGTTCGTGGAGGTGCGATCTCTCTCCTCTTCCCCTCTTCTTCTCTCCCAACTAGGCGCAACTACAGCACCAACTCCGATCAACCCCTTCCAAGTGAATCAGCCTCAACCCCTCACTCTAAATCAGATGCGAGCAAGTCCTGTGATGGGAACCAGCCCTTCTTTCAGCGCTGTGCCACCGATAAGCATGGAGCCAATACCTCTGTCTTCCATGGCCCCAGTGCCTGTGGGGATGGCCCCGATACCAGCGATGGGCACTGTGTCATCTATAACAAGGATGGGTCAGGGGCTGAGCGTTGCAGGATCAATGACCCAACCTCTTCACAGTACAGGAATCCTGCCGTCAGCATCCCAGTCGACAAATACAACTAACCCCTTTCTCCTATAAAGACCCAATTAAAGGAACTTTTTTTTTTTTCTTTTCATAGTGTTTCCAGGCTGAAGTCTTTACAGCTGAATGAACGTGGCCTGTGTGGACTGAACGGTGTGTAAGAGACTTGGAAGTAGATTTGCAGTTTACAGTTATGATCTTTGAAGAGTTGTCTCTACTTACCAGTTAATCTAAATCTAGTCTTTGCTACAGATGGTACCTTACTTTGGCTTGTTGAGCATTACCTGAAATGGTTCAGACTTTTTCCACCAAAGTTAGATTCTGCCCATTTTGTTACTTTGTTAATCATTTCACTACACTTTCTAGGGGAGAACCTGCCATTTAAAACTCCGTCGGCTATTTTGTAGATGTCAGATGATGTGCTGGATCCTGAAAAAAAAATTACCTATTGACCTGCATCCGTCACTTCCTATGCCCGATCTGATAGACCTGAGATTCAGAGTGCTAGCAAATGTTTTTGCACATAACTACACACAGTTCTAGACTGTTGGTTCACCCATAGTCCTTACTCGTAGAAGAGAACGATTCGGAGGGCCCAGGGGGCTGGTTTTTATGCATTAAACATTGCAACGCGAGATCGCACCGCTTTTCCTCTCCGGAGGTTTGACCATGAAAGCAAGCTTGTCTCAAAAGGAAAACAAACAAAAATACACACACACACAAAAACCCAACAACACAAAAAAACAACCCACAGACAAAAAAACCCCAAACAACCCCCAAGAACATTCTCAAAGGTGTCAGTATCCCGTGTGCTGTCGTATGCAGTGTTAAATTGTACACACTACTCTAAGGACTCCTGAGGAACTCTCTGTGAGTGGCATGCTGCACTCGTGCTGAGTGAGTGTCCTGCTCTGTGCTTGTCCAGTACCAGCTTCGTTTGGAAGTTATCATGTGTATTTTGTTTTTCTTTGA